>CAUYPK010065596.1:0-36796 GCA_963574355.1 Loris lydekkerianus
AATGAAGGAAACTGCTGATAAAGTGGAAAATAACAAAAAGGAAATCCAAAAACAGAATCAAATAAGAGATGAATGATATGAAGAATATAGAAAGGATATAGCAGAGCTGAAGGAACTGAAGCAGTCAATTAGGGAACTTAAAAGATGCAATAGAAAGTATCAGCAACAGGTTAGACCATACAGAAGAAAGAATTTTGGAGGTAGAGGACAAAGTTCTTGAGATAACTTAGATAGTTAAAGAGGCAGAAAAGAAGAGATAGAAAGCAGAATGTTCACTGACAGAGTGATGGGACTTTATGAAGTGTTCCAACATATGAGTTATAGGAACCCCAGAAGGAGAAGAAGAATGCCACAGGGGAATGGAAGCCATACTAGAGAATATTTTAAATGAAAAATTTCCAAATATCACCAAAGATTCTCATACACTCCTTTCAGAGAATTATCAGACCCCATGTTGACTCAATTCTAACCAACCTTCTCAGAGACACATTGTGATGTGTTCAAAGTCAAGACAAAAGAAAAGATTCTTCAAGCTGCCTGGAGTAAGAACCAGTTGACCTACAGGGGCAAATCTGTCAGAGTGACTGCAGACTTCTCTAATGAAACTTTCCAAGCAAGAGCACAATGGTCATCTACCTTTAATCTACTTAAACAGAATAATTTCCAGTCCAGAATTCTATATTCTGCTAAGCTAAGCTTTAAAATTGATGGAGAAATTAAATCATTTACTGATATACAAACATTGAGGAAATTCACCACAACAAGACCACTACAGGAAGTATTTCAACCTGTTCTACACACTGACCACCACAATGGATCAGCAGCAAAGTAAGAACTCAGAAACTAAACGACAGAATTTAACTTCCACACTGATGCAAAAGATAAAACTAAACAATGGACTCACAAAATAAGATGAATAGAACACTACCACACTTATCAAATATCTCAATAAATGTTAATGGTTTAAATCACTCACTGAAGAGGCATAGATTAGCTGACTGGATTAAAAAACACAAGTCATCCATTTGATGTCTGCAGGAAACACACCTGGCTTCAAAAGACAAATTAAAACTTCGAATCAAGGGTTGGAAGACAATTTTTCAGGCAAATGGAATTCAGAAGAAAAGAGGAGTTGCAATCTGATTTCAACTACATGTGGATTTAAAGCAACTAAAGTCAAAAAATAAAAAGATGGTCACTTTATACTAGTCAAGGGAAAAATACAATAAGAAGACGTTTCAATTCTAAATATTTATTCACCCAATTTAAATGCTCCAAGATTCTTGAAAAAGACCTTACTTAGTCTGAGCAACATGATATCTGATAATACCATAATAAAAGGGGACTTTAACACTCCTCTTACAGAGCTGGACAGATTCTCTAAACAGAAATTAAACAAAGATATAAAAGATTTAAATGAGACTCTAGAACATCTGTGCATGATAGACGCATATAGAAGACTCCATCCCAAAGATAAAGAATATACATTCTTCTTATCACCCCATGGAACATTCTCCAAAATTGATCATACTAGGACACAAAACAAACCTCAACAGAATCCAAAGAATTGAAATTTTACCTTGTAAATCTCTGACCATCAGGCACTAAAGGTGTACTCTAACAAAAACTTTCAACCCCACACAAAGGCATGGAAATTAAACTACCTTCTGTTGAATGACAGATGGGTGCGGGAAGAAATAAAAGGGGAAATCATTAACTTCCTTGAGCATAACAGCAATGAAGACACAAGCTACCAAAAGCTGTGGTATATTGCAAAAGCAGTTTTGAGAGGAAAATTTATCGCTTTAGATGCCTAAATTTGAGAAACAGAAAGAGAGCGCATCAACAAACTCAGAAGTCATTTTATGGAATTGGGAAAAGAAGAACAATCTAAGCCTAAACCCAGCAGAAGAAAAGAAATATCCAAAATCAAATCAGAGATCAATGAAATTGAAAACAAAAGAATCATTCAGAAAATTAATGAAACAAGGAGTTGGTTTTTTGAAAAAGTAAATAAAATAGATAAACCTTTGGCCAGACTAAATAGAAATAGAAAAGTAAAATCTCTAGTAACCTCAATCAGCAATAATAAAGGGGAAATAACAACTGATCCCACAGAGATACAACAGATCATCTCTGAATACTACCAGAAACTCTATGCCCAGAAATTTGACAATGTGAAGGAAATGAATCAATATTTGGAATCACACCCTATCTCTAGACTTAGCCAGGAAGAAATAGAACTCCTGAATAGACCAATTTCAAGCACTGAGATTAAAGAAACAATAAAAATGCTTCCAACCAAAAAATGCCCTGGTCCATATGGCTTCACACCAGAATTCTATCAAACCTTCAAGGAAGAGCTTATTACTGGACTGCAGAAATTATTCCAAAAAATCGAGGAGGAAGGAATCTTCTCCAACATGTTCTATGAAGCAAACATCACTCTGATACCAAAACCAGGAAAAGACCCAACTAAAAAGGAGAATTTCAGACCAATTTCACTCATGAATATAGATGCAAAAATTCTTCACAAAATCCTAGCCAATAGATTACAGCTTATCATCAAAAATGTCATACATGATGATCAAATTGGGTTCATCCCAGGGAGGCAAGGCTGGTTTAACATACACAAATCCATAAGTATTATTCACCATATTAACAGAAGCAAAAATAAAGACCACGTGATCCTCTCAATAGATGCAGAAAAAGCATTCGATAAAATCCAGCATCCTTTTCTAATGATAACACTGAAGAGTATAGGCATAGGTGGCACATTTCTGAAACTGATTGAAGCTATCTATGACAAACCCACAGCTAATATTTTAGTGAATGAAGTAAAACTGAAAGCTTTTCCTCTTAGAACTGGAACCAGACAAGGCTGTCTTCTGTCACCTTTATTATTCAACATAGTGCTGGAAGTTCTAGCCAATACAATTAGGCAAGACAAGGAAATAAAAGGTATCCAAATGAAAGCAGAGGAGGTCAAACTCTCCCTCTTTGCTGATGACATGATTTTTTAGTTAGAGAATCCCAAAGACTCAACCATAAGACTCCTGGAAGTCATCAAAAATACAGTAATGTCTCAGGATATAAAATCAACGTCCACAAGTCAGTAGCCTTTGTATATACACCAATAACAGTAAAGATGAGAAGCTAATTAAGGACACAACTCCCTTCACCATAGTTTCAAAGAAAATGAAATACCTAGGAATATACCTAATAAAGGAGGTGAAGGACCTCTATAAAGAAAATTATGAAATCCTCAGAAAGGAAATAACAGAGGATATTGAAAAATGAAAGAACATACTATGCTCATGGATGGGAAGAATCAACATTGTTAAAATGTCTATACTTCCCAAAGCAATCTACCTATCCAATGCCATTCCTATTAAAATACCACCATTGTACTTTCAAGATTCTAAAAAATGATGATGTGTTTTGTATGGAACCAGAAAAAAACCCGTATAGTTAAGGCAGTTCTTAGTAATAAAAATAAAGCTGGGGGCATCAACATACCAGATTTTAGGCTGTACTACAAAGCCATAGTGGTCAAGACAGCATGATACTGGCACAAAAACAGAGACATAGACACCTGGAATCGAATAGAAAACCAACTAACATCTTACAACCACCTAATCTTTGATAAACCAAACAAGAACATACCTTGGGGGAAAGACTCCCTATTCAATAAATGGTGTTGGGAGAAGTGGATATTCACATGTAAAAGACTGAAACAGGACCCACACCTTTCCCCACTTACAAATATTGATTCAAGATGGATAAAGAACTTAAATTTAAGGCATGAAACAATAAAAATCCTCAAAGAAAGCATAGGAAAAACACCGGAAGATACTGGCCTGGGGAAAGACTTCATGAAGAAGACTGCCATGGCAATTGCAACAACAAAAATAAACAAATAGGACTTTATTAAACTGAAAAGCTTCTGTACAGCTAAGGAGACAACAACCAAAGCAAATACACAATGGGAAACGATATTTGCATATTTTGAATCAGACAAAAGCTTGATAACTAGGATCTGTAGAGAACTCAAATTAATCCACATGAAAAAAGCCAACAATCCCTTATATCAATGGGCAAGAGACATGAATAGAATCTTCTCTAAAGAAGACAGAGGAATGGCTAACAAACTTATGAAAAAATGTTCATCATCACTATCTATTAGATAAATGCAAATCAAAACTACCCTGAGATACCATCTAACCCCAGTGAGAATGGCCCACATAACAAAGTCTCAAAACTTCAGATGCTGGCGTGGATGTGGAGAGAAGGGAACACTTTTACACTACTGGTGGGACTGCAAACTGGTACAACCTTTTTAGGAGGAAGTATGGAGAAACCTCAAAGCACTCAAGCCAGACCTCCCATGTGATCCTGCAATCCCATTACTGGGCATCTGCCCAGAAGAAAAAAAAAAATTCTTTTATCATAAAGACACCTGCACTAGACTGTTTATTGCAGCTCAATTTAGAATTGCCAAAATGTGGAAACAGCCTAAATGCGATTGCAAGAGGGACTTTGCCTAACAAATGAAATCAGTGTAATCTGGTTTATTGTACCCTGAATGCATCCCCAACAATAAAAAAAAAAGAAGAAGATAGATGCAAAAACACTCAACAAAATCTAAGCCAAACGTTTATATCTATACATTAAAAAATATATACATCACAATCAAGTAGGCTTTATCCCATGGATGCAAGGCTGGTTTTACATATACAAATCCATAACTGTATTTGTCCACATCACTAGAAGCAAAAACAATGACCATATGATCCTCTCAATACATGCAGAAAAAGCATTAGATAAAATTCAGCACCTTTTTCTAGCAAGAACACTTATTAATACAGGCATAAGTGGCACATTTCTTAAAATGATCAAAACCATCTGGGACAAACTCACAGCTAATACTACACTGAATGGAGTTAACCTGAAAGCTTTTCCACTTAGAACTGGAACCAGACAAAGATGTCCTCTATTGCCCCTATTATCAACTTAGTACTAAAACTTCTAGCCAATGTGATCAGGCAAGAGAAGGATACAGAGAGCATTCAAATGAGGGCAGAGGAAGTCAAATTCTTATTATTTGCTGATGATATGATGTTATACAGAGGGAACCCCATAGACTGAAGCACAAAACTCCTGGAAGGGATCAAGAAATGCAGTAACATCTCAGGGTTATAAAATCAAGGGCCACAAATCAGTAGCCTTTGTATAGGTTGATAACAGCCAATTTCAGAAACTAGCAAGTGTTGTAATTTCCTTTATAATACCTTCAAAAAATATAATACTTAGGAATATACCTAACAAACATGTGAAGGATGTCTAAAAAGAGAATTATGAAACCCTAAGAAATAAAATAGTAGAAGACATTAACAAGTAGAAGAACATGCCATGCTCCTGTCTTGGAAGAATCAACATTGTTCAAATGCCTATACTTCCCAAAGTAAGTTAAAGTGCCAACATCAAAGTTCAAGATTTGGAAAAAATAGTTCTTTATTTTGTATGGAACCAGAAAATATCCTGGATATCCAAGGCAATTCTTAGTTATAAAAACAAAGACAGAAGTGTCACCCTACCAGATGTTAGGCTATATTTCAAGTACACAGTGATCAAAACAGCATGGTATTGGCACAAAAATAGAGACATAGACATATGGAATAGAATAGAGAACCAAGAGATGAAACCAGTCTCTACTTACCATCTGATCTTTGATAAATGAAACAAAGGCATACATTGAGGAAGAGAATCCCTATTTAGTAAGTGGTGCTAGGAGAACTGATAACCACATGTAACTGGAGCTACCCTTTTCACCATTTACAAAAATTGACTCAAAATGAATAATAGATTTAAATCTAAGACATGAAATGATAAAAATTCTAGAAGAAAGTGTGGGCAAAACTCTTGAGGATGTCAGCCTGGGGAAAGATTTTATGAAGAAGAGGTCAGTAGCAACTGCAACAACAACAAAATTCAACAAATGGTACTTCATTAAACTGAAAAGTTTCTTTATCAGGAAGGACACAACAATCAAAGCAAATAGACAACTTTTTGACTGGGAAAAGATATTTGCGTATTATGCATGTGACAAAGGCTCAATAACTAGGATCTATAGAGAATTCAAATTAATCAATAAGAAAAGAGCAAACAGACTTGTCTATAATGAGGCAAGATGCATGAACAGAACTTTCTCTGAAGAAAACAGATGAATGACTAACAAACTTATGCAAAAATGCTCATTGTTCATATAATCAGAGAAATGCAAATCAACACCACCCTGAGATATCACCTAACATATGTAAGATTAGCCCACAAAGTTGCAGATGCAGGAATGGATGTGGAGAAAGGAGAATACTTTTACACTGTTGGTAGGACTGCAAACTGATACAGCCTCTTTGGAAAGAAGTATGAAGAATCCTCGGGTCGGGCCACAGCTACGATGCATATTTTTATCTATAATAAAAAATAAAAATAAAAAAAAAAGAAACTCAAATTAGATCACCATTTGACCTTGCAATCCTACTACTAGGTACCCATGCAGATGAAAATGAATCATTTTATCATATGGATATATGCACCAGATTGTTTATACAGTTAAATTTATAATCACCAAGATGTGGAAACAGTATAAATGCCCATCAACTCAGGAATGGATTAACAAACTGTGGTATATGCATACCAAGGAGTACTATTCACCCATTAAAAAGATGGTGACTTTACACCTTTTGTATTAACCTGGATGGGGTTGAAACACATTCCTCTCAGTCAAGTATCACAAGAATTAAAAAGCAAGGATCCTATATACTGAATTCTAATATGAAGCCAGTAGATGATCTAATTCACACCCACATAGGAGAAAAACTCATTTGAATTCAAGTTGGAGGAAAGGGGAAAGGAGAGAGGGGTTTGGGGTGCTTCCACTAAACGGGCACAATGTAGACATGTACGGCACACCTTTTGGTTGCAGGACATAACTAGAACAGTTACTGTACCTAACAAATTTGAATACTATGATTTGATTGTACCCTCACATTGACCTGAAATAGAAAAAATAATAATAATAATAATAATTAAGTTGTATAGCATGTTAAAAGGTAATGAGTGCTTGGGAAAAAAAAGAAAAAAAATAAATATAGAATAGGATAAATAAGACATCAGTTTTGACAGCAAGTGTGGGGAAAGAAATTAGACTAGTGAAGCCACTCAAAGCATTAGCATAAGCCCATCTTTAAAACCATTGGGCACTTTCATAGGTGATTTTTGTTTTTGGTTTCATCTGACACTTTGTCTTCCAATCATTCTGATTAATACTCACAGAACATTGATGTATACCTTATACTGTCACACCTTTGTTGTTCCAGCTAACCACAGCCTGATTATCCTTCCATTAATGCCTCTTTGACTAAAATATTTAGAGCTCAGATAATGTCTTCAACAGCTGTATAAATACACACATATATACACATATAATTAAATATAAATATATGTATATATGTACACACGCATACACACATATAAATAAACAGAAATAAACAGTTTCAATATTAGTTTGCTCTGGCTGCTATAACAAAGTAACAGAAATCAGTTGGCTTCAACAACAGAAATTTATTAATACATTTTCTCATGGCTCTGAAGATTAGACGCCTGAGATCAAAGTCTTGGCAGGTCTGTAAGTCAAAGTCTATTCATTCTACTCGCTTGGCTTTAGAAGTTTGATATCAATCTTTGTTGTTCCTGGCATGTAGATAGCATTCGTCCTGTATCTTCATATTGTCCTCCCTTTAAACATGATTTTTCTTCATGTCTTGTTTTTTTCTAATGACACCAGTCATATTGATTTTGGGACTCACCCTATTTCATTATGACTTTAACTATTGTACCTTCATTACATATGCAATAACTCTATTTAAAAATAAAGTCTTATTCTGAGGTATTGGGTGTTAGAAATTCAACATATGAATTTTTAGAGGAAACAATTGAAATCATAACCATCACCTTTGCCATCTACTTGTCACTAAGAATCTGTTAAATTTAGCCAAATATGCTGCAGTTTACTTGGATGGATGTTCTAAGCCTATATTACTATTTAAGGCGTGATTTTGCCTTACTTTCACTGATGGGTATATGTTATAAATGCAACAGAATATATCAAAAGTACCATTTAAATTTGTTTCTCTTTTTAACACTAGTAAAACTATTAGTGTGCCATTTTAGCATTATTTTATTTACTGGTAAAAAAAAGCTACTATCATGAAATAAACAGTGAAAAATAAATAAAATAATTTTAAATTTGAAAAATCTACTCAGGTTCAATCCATTAACTTGAATTAGTAGTAGTCACATCCTTACTAATAGACATACATGTCATTCTCAAATTTTCATATGACCTGTAAGATTTTTATATTACTTATCTAATAATATTTTTTTTTATTTTTTGGATAATTATAATAAACTCTATCATTTCCCATGAAAAATAAGTCATCAATCAGTATTCTTGCTACCTCTCCAGATAAATTCATTCCAGTGCTGTTAAAAACCTTAGGTATGAGAATTAGAACATATTATTCCAATAATTTATTCCTATGTTCATACAGTCATTTGATGGCTTATCCATCCAGAACATATTTTGCAATGAAGAACATACCCAAACCAATACTTAGTTATCTACTATAGCAAAATAAATTATGTATAGGTAACATTGTGACGGATGTTTAACCTTCCAATGATAAAATAAGGTTGTGGAAGTTATTTCAATCACAAATAGAGAGATATAAATACAAATAAAGCGATAATGTGAATTTTTAAAATCTGAAATTGGTTTTCCATACTAAAAAGGCTTGAGTGACCTACAGAATTCTGTTCAAGGTTCATCTGTTTATTGCCTGAGGGAGTGTTGAAGGAGAAAATTTATTTGAGAAGAAAATTAGATAATCACTAGGGGGAGTTGATTGAATGCTGACAAAGTGTCAGCAAGTTGCTGCTTTAAGTTATGGTTTTAATCATAGAATGTTGGCCTGACCCGGGAAACATCCACATATATTAACCAGTATACCAAGTTTCACAGGGCTTCACATTACACTGCTTAACCAAAATAGTAACAGTATATTCAAAATTTTATTCATTCCTTCATTAAATAATTATCCAGCATCTGTTACTCTGCGATGTTTGAGATCTGGAGTTTTCCCACAAGTTGATAAGATACCGGACATTCACAGCAGGAGTTTTTATTCTGAAGGACTGCGAGAAAGGCATTCCCGACTAAATGAGATGTATACTAAGTGTAAAAGGAAGATGAGGGATTTGCCAGCTACAATCAGCTGTCAGAGCAGTGGAAATGTTGGATAATACAATGAACTAGATGTTTCACACAAAATAACACAATTAAAGAGTTAGGACAAGCACTCATATAACACATGCTGACTTCAGCTTGGCTGGCATGTAGGATGTGGAGTGGAGTGTGATGCAAGTCGGTGCATGTAGCATTTCTGGCACATTAAGAAACTTCTATGTGTAGAGGTTGCAATGGGAATCCTCTTTGGAGCTTTTGCTCATGAAGTGCATGAACAGATTCGGCATTTATAAAGATTACTCCAACTATAGGGTGGAGTATGTATTGGAACAGAAAAATAACTAGGGGCCAAAACCTGAACAACTAAACCAAGACTAACAAAGAGAGAGGAAGTAACAGTTGTAAAAATGCATATTGATTGTTGAATTTTTGTGCTACTGGTGTGAATGAAAAAAAAACAATGAATGAAAAAAAAAACAAAAAAGATGCATGCTCTGTGATGTCGTAAAGAAGTGGAACTTCTGCTCAATCCAAAAACAAACCAGTACTGACAACTACGTAATTACACCCTGTAGATTTGAGAAGCATTTGTTGCTTATCAGTAGGCCTATATAGAAAGTGATATAATTTTTTTAATTATGTATGATGTTGCTATTGGACTCAGAAGATAATTCAACTGGTGAAGAATGTCCTAATTTTGCCCACCAATTCTCCATAGTCGACCACACCAACCTACACACTATCTCCATGTATACTGGGTGGATGTAAAGTACATGTGCAATTTAAAATCGTTTAACATACTAAATTGCACACAGATTTTATGGCTACCCTATGTGTGTGTGTGTATCTATTTTTTTTTTTTTTTTACAAAGATCCTTATAATTTACATACCACATAATTCACCTCTTATAAGCATACCATTAATATTTTCTTGGTAAATTGGAGTTCTGTAACTATCACCATAATTTAGTTTTGAATGTTCTATCACATCCAAAATTTTCCTTAAATAAATTTTTAGTTAATCCCTACTCCCACACTCTGCTTGAAACAACAAACAATGTGTTTCTAGTTTTATAATTTGATTTAATGGACATAAAGTATAAATAGAATTATACAATGTGTAGTCCTTTGGACATTTCTATTTAGCATTATGTGTTTGGATTCATCTATTTTGTGCCATGGATCAGTAGTTGAACCATTTCTATTGATGAATAGTATTCCCTTATGTGGCTGTAACATATTTTGTTTTCCATTTGCCAATTGACTCCCAGTTTTTGGCCATTATGAAAAAATGAAAGTAGAAATATTTACATGCTTCTCTTTATGTGAATGCCAACTTTTATATTTCCTTTATCCTAGAAGTGAAAGTGCTAGATTTTGCATCGAATTTATGTTTAACTGACAGATTGTCTTCCAAAATGATTGCACAATTTTTCAATATTGTCCACAATGTCTAAGAGTTGAATTTCCCTACATGCTTGCCAAAACTTAATAGGGTCTATCATTTTATTATAGCCACCTCAGCACCTCAGCAGGGATAAAATAATATTTACTGGTGTTTTAATTTATATTTTCATAATTACTTTTGATAAATATTTTTTGATGTATTCACTAATCATTTGCATATCTTCTTTGGTAAAAGTTCCAAAGGATGATTTTACCCATGTTTTTAAATTGTGTTTTTTCCTTATAATTTTTAAAATTTCTTTATATATCCTGGATTCATGTTCTTTATCAAATATGAATATATAAAACTTGAATAATACAGGTGAATCTCCTATGTTTCATTCTAGAGGGTTTATAGTTTTAGCACTTCCACTTTGACCTATGATTAATTCTTTGTCTCATAGGAAGTAAAAGTCTCAGGGTCATTTGTTTGTTTTTTGTTTTTGTTTTGCTTTTCTGTTTTTTCTTTTTGAACAGCCAATTATGCCAACACCATTTGTGAAAAAGTCCATCCTTTCCCTATGAAATTGTCATGGGACATTTGTTAAAAATTAGTGTATCATAAACACAAAGGTCTAGTTCTAGACTCGAAGTTCTATTATATTGTTTTCATCAAATCTTGATCCAATATCAAATTATTTGATTACTTTGGCTGTATAATGGGTTTTTGGAAATAAGATAGTTAAGTTTATTTTTTCCAAAATTATTTGGCTCTTTTATGTCCTTTACATCCATAAGATTTTATAATCATTGTGTCAATTTCTATTAATAGAAAAAGGTAAGCTACTTGTACATTGGAAAGGATTACATTGAATTTTTAGATCAGTTTGGAGAGGATTATCATCTTCAAAATAATTTTCTATTTTCCAATCTATGAATCTTTTTAGATCTTTACTTACAGTAATAATTTATTTTTTCACTTTATTACTTCTTTTGTTAAATTTATTCCTTTTTATTCTTTTATTGTTTTATAAAATTATGTTCTTAATACCTTTGAACTCTTTTTAGTATACAGATTTACACTTGATTTTTGCAAACCATCTTATGTTTATTGTTTTACTTTTTACTTCTCTAATTCTTTAATATCATCTGCATATAATATGCTATAATTTACAAATACAGGAAAGTTTTGAGATGTACAAAATTAAAAAAAAAATCATTTCTATTGCTATATTTTCTCAAAATAATAGCCGTGGACTGCTATGCACTTTTGCATTCTTGGAAACCATTTTTGAAAACACTCTTTTCACTCCTTTTTTTCTATTCCTGTAGGGTCACTTTCCTAGGCATGAACAGCTTCTTCAGGGTTGGAGAAACTTCTTCCACGCCTGCAATTTTTGACTGTAGAAAAACCAAATAATCACATGGGCTCAGGTCAGCTCTGTAGAATGGATAAACCTTTGTGGGATTCAGGAACTGGTGATGTTGGCTGGGTGGGGACACAATGTCCCAGTGCAAGTTGATCCATCACAGTCCTGTCCTGGCCACGGTTCTTGAAGCTTCCTGAGAACTTTTGGCAGGCATACAGTTTTGCCTCTGAGAGGTAACAGTCCTTTGTTTCTCTAAAGCAACAGATGAAACATGACTGTTTTTGGAGAAAAAAGTTGCCACCATTTTCTTTCCCATGTTTCAGGGCTGTTTCACTTTTCTCGGTGGATTTTCATCAGGGAAAAAAATACATATAATCCACATTGTTGAGTAACATTGTCAGGATCAAACTGGTAAACCCAGGTTTCATCACCAGGAACAATGTCAGAAACTCATTTAGATTTGCCTCCCTCCAATCTGAGCAGAATATATTCACACTACTCAACATGGACGCGTTTTTGCCATCTGTCCAAGTGTGAGGCACCCATTGAGATGAAACTTTTCTGACTTGAAGGTGATAATGCAAGATTTTAGATGCTGCCAGAGATCTTTTCTGCAGTGATGTTTTGACATTCTTAAATGCCACTGGGTTGTTTTCACAAACCACATTTTACCCAATAGGGAGGTTTTCCTCAGTCCCGCTGGTTGCCTGATGCCCATTCCTCTCCTTGTCTTTTACTGAACATTGACCTCTTCAAAATTATTAAAACCATCAAAAATTTGTCCTAAAGGAAGGAGTAATGTCACCAAAATCTAATTGTAAATGCTTAAGCCTTTGAGACTTGCTTACCCCACTTTTAAAATCATCCTGCCAAAGTGTTCTCTTCCCCGATCTATAGCCGAAGCTGACTGAGGGTCACATGGTGGAAACAAGTGGAGCCCTCCTGGAAACACTGATGAGTTGAGCAAGTTGAAACTTGCTGCTGATGACTGTGTTTCTTGGAAGTAAAATAATGGACCATAACACAGTTCGTTTCAGCGTTTTCTCAGTGACCTTCATAGAGAGTTTTACTTCTTCCCTTTCACTCTGTTTACTATTGTTCCTCTTTGCCTTATTTTACTGTCTAAATTCTCAAGAACAGTGATAGATTACTGTGGTGAGAGAGAACTTCTATTCTGTTTCTGATATTCCTCGGCAAAGAAATCCACATTTTCACCCTTGATTTGAATGCTAGCTATGAATTTTTTACAAACTCCTAATCCATTATGAGGTTTGTTGCTGCTATCCTCATTGCTGTTGTTTAGTCAGAAATGGCTGTCGGATGTTGTCAAATGCTTTCTCTGCACCTACTGAGTTGTTATTTTTGTTCTTTATTTCATTGATAGCACACATTTCATTAAGTGATTTTCAGATGTTAAACCAACTTTGCATTTAAGTTGGCCTTAGTGCATATTCCCTTTTATATGTTGTTGTATGAACTATATTAATATTTTAGTGGGATTTTTGTAATGGTATTGATAAGGGATTTAGATCATAGTTTTATATGCTTGCAACTTATTTGTCTGGTTATGACATCCAGGTAATACTGACTTCCTACAATGAATGAGTTGAGAAATGTTTGCTCCTTTATTGGCTGAAAGCGGTTGGTGATTTGGTGTTATTTACTCTTCAAATATTGGCTTGAATTGACCAATTACACTGTCTTTGCTTTTCTTTGTATGAAGATTTTTATTTTTAGCAAGTTGGAAATGTATAATGCTTTACTGTCTTAATTACTTTTTAACTTAGCTCATAGGTTAATTGATTTATATAGTTCCTTTAAATTCTACCTAAAAGTAACAAAATTAAATAAGTTACATTAGATACTATTTGATAGTATAAGGCCATGATACTTAATAAGAACCACCATTTTTAAAAATTTATTTATTTTTATTGTTAAATCATAGCTGTGTACATTAGTTCAATCAAGGGGTACAATGTGCAGGTTTCATATACAATCTGAAATATTCTCATCAAACTGTTCAACGTAGCAGCCTTCATGGTATTTTCTTAGTTACTGTATGTAGGCATTTTTACTCTGCATTTAGTAAGTTTCACCTGTACCCATTCTAAGATGCACTGTAGATGTGGCCCCACCCATTACCCTCCTTCCACTGAAACCTCTCCCCTCCCTTCCCCTTCCTTGGCCCTTTCCCCATAGTCTTGTGCTATAGTTGGGTTCATGTGAAAGCTATAATTTAGCTTCATAATAGGGCTGAGTACATTGGATACTTTTTCTTCCATTCCTGAGATACTTTGAGAAGAAGAATATGTTCCAGCTGGATCCATGTAAACATGAAAAAAGTAAAGTCTCCATCTTTCTTTAAGGCTGCATAATATTCCATGGTATACATGTACCACAATTTGCTAGTCCATTCATCGGTGGATGGGCAGTTGGGCTTCTTCCATGACTTAGAATTATGAATTGGGCTGCAATAAACATTCTGGTACAGATGTCTTTTTATATTGTTATTTTTGGTCTTCTGGGTATAAATCTAGTAAAGGAATTATAGGATCGAATGGCAGGTTTATTTTTAGGTCTCTAAGTATTCTCCAAACATCCTTCCAGAAGGAACGTATTAGTGTGCATTCCCACCAGCAGTGTAGAAGTGTGCCCTTTTCTCCACATCCATGCCAACATCTCTGGTTTGGGGATTTTGTTATGTGGGCTACTCTTACCGGGGTTAGGTGATATCTCAAAGTAGTTTTGATTTGCATTTCTCTGATAATTAAGGATGATGAGCTTTTTTTCATGTGTTTGTAGATTGTGTAGTCTTCTTTAGAGAAGTTTCTCTTCAAGTCCCTTGCCCACCGTGAGATGGGGTCACGTGTTCTTTTCTTGCTAATGCGTTTGAGTTCTCTGTGGATTCTGGTTATTACACCTTTATCAGAAGTGTAACCTGAAAATATTTTCTCCCACTCTGGAGGATTCCTGATTGCTTTACTTACTATGTTCTTGGCTGTGCAGAAGGTTTTTAGTTTGATCAGGTCCCAGTAGTGCATTTTTGATACTGCTTCAACTGCCTAGGGAGTCCTCCTCATAAAATATTCACCCAGGCTGATTCCTTCAAGAGTGTTCCCTGCACTTTCTTCAAGTATTTTTATAGTTTCATGTCTTAAGTTTAAATCTTTTATCCAGTAAGAGTCTATCTTAGCTAATGGTGAAAGGTGGGTCCAGTTTCAATCTTCTACAGGTTGCCAGCCAGTTCTCCCAGCACCATTTGTTAAATAGAGAATCTTTTCCCCACTGAATATTTTTTTTCTTATTTATTTTATTTTTTTTTATTGTGAAATCATAGCTGTGTACATTAGTGCAATCGCCTGTACCCTTTCTAACATGCACCGTAGATCCCACTGAATGTTTTTAATTGGCTTATCAAAGATTAAATAACGGTAAGTAGCTGGATTCATCTCTTGGTTCTCTATTCTGTTCCAGACATCTACTTCTCTGTTTTTGTGCCAGTACCATGCTGTTTTGATCACTATCAATTTATAGTACAGTCTCAGATCTGGCAGCATGATTCCTCCTGGCGTGTTTTTATTGCTGAGTATTGTTTTGGCTATTCGAGGTCATTTCTGATTCCATATAAAATGAAGTATTATTTTTCAAAATCTTTAAAATATGACAATGGAGCTTTAATGGGAAATGCATTAAAATTATATATTGCTTTGGGTAGTATAGACATTTTAACAATGTTGATTCTTCCCAGCCATGAGCATGGTTTGTTTTTCCATTTGTTAACATCTTCAGCTATTTCTTTTCTTAAAGTTTTATAGTTCTCTTTGTAGAGATCTTTCACTTCCTTTGTTAGGTATACTTCCAAATATTTCATCTTCTTTGGCAGTACTGTGAAAGTAATTGTGTCCTTGACATTTTTCAGCTTGGTTATTGTTGGTATATAGAAAGGCTACAGATTTATGCGTGTTCATTTTGTAGCCTGAGACATTGCTATATTCCTTGATCACTTCTAAAAGTTTTGTAGTAGAATCCCTAGTGTTTTCCAGATATACAATCATATCATCTGCAAAAAAGTAAAAGTTTGATCTCTTGACTTTATGTGGATACCCTTGATCGCCTTTTCTTCCCTAATTGCAATGGCTAAAACTTCCATTACAATGTTAAAGAGCAATGGAGACAATGAGTAACCTTGTCTGGTTCCTGATCTAAGTGGAAATGATTTCAATTTAACTCCATTCAATATGATATTGGCTGTGGGTTTGCTGTAGACGGCCTCTATTAGTTTAAGAAATGTCCTTCTATACAAATTTTCTTAAGTGTTCTGATCATGAAGGGATGCTGGATATTATCAAAATCTTTTTCTGCATCAATTGAAAGAATCATATGGTCCTTATTTTTAGGTTGTTTATGTGCTGAATTACATTTATAGATTTGAATTACATTTATATATTGAACCAGCCTTGAGACACTGAAATAAATCCCACTTGGTCGTGGTATATAATTTTTTGATGTGTTGTTGGATTCTGTTGGTTAGGATCTTATTGAGTATTTTAGCATCAATATTCATTAGTGATATTGGTCTATAATTTTCTTTTCTTGTTTGGTCTTTCCCTGGTTTGGGGATCAAGGTGATGTTTGCTTCGTACAATGTGTCGGGTAATATTCCTTTTGGTTTAGTAATACAGGTACTAGTTCTTCTTTAAAGGTTTGGTAGAATCCTGGTGTAAAGCCATGTGGTCCTGGGCTTTTCTTTTTAGGGAGATTTTGTATACTTGATGCTATTTCAGAACTTGATATAGGCCTGTTCAACATTTTCATTTCAATCTGGCTAAGTGTTGGTAGGTGGCATACTTCCAGGGATTGGTCAATTTCTTTCAGATTTTCATATTTCTGAGAGTAGAGTTTGTTGTAGTATTCATTAAGGATTTTTTGAATTTCTGAGGGGTCTGTTGTTATTTCATCATTACCATTTCTGATTAATAAATTTTTCCTGCTTAGGTTGGCCAAAAGTTTATCTATTTTATTAGATAAAGTATTTTATTGTTCTTTATTGTTTTTATTGTTCTTTATTGATATCTATTTTATTGTTCTTTTCAAAAAAACAACTTTAGAATTTATTGACCTGTTGTATAATTATTTTGTTTTCAATCATTTAATTCTGCTCTGATTTTGGTTATTTCTTTTCTTCTGCTGGGTTTGGGGCTGGAGTGTTCTTCCTTGTCCAGTTGCTTGAGATGTCCCATTAAGTTTTTAACTTCCTCCCTTTCAGTTTTCTTGAGGAAGGCTTGCAGTGCTATAAATTTCCCTCTTAGGACTGCCTTTGCAGTATCCCAGAGGTTCTGATAATTCATGTCTTGATTGTTGTTTTGTTCCAGAAATTTGGTGATTTCCTTCTTAATCTCATCTATAACTGATCTATCCTTCAGCATAAGGATGTTTCAGCTTCCATGTTTTTGTATGGGTATGCAGATTCCTATTGTTTTTGAGGTCAACTTTTATTCCATGATGGTCTGAGAAGATGCAAGGAATAATTTCTATTTTTTTAAATTTGCTGAGTTTAGATCTGTGGCCTAGGATGTAGTCAATTTTAGAGTGTGTTCCATTGGCTGATGAGAAGAATTTATATTCAGTACATGAAATGTTCTGTAGATGTCTGTTAAGTCCTGATGTTGAATGTTTGAGTTTAAATCTAAAATGTCTTTGCTAAGCTTCTTTTTGGAGGATCTATCTAGCACTGCTAAAGGGGTGTTAAAATCTGCAACTACTATGGAACTGGAGGAAATCAAATTGCTCATGTCTGTTAGAGTTTCTCTTATAAATTGAGGTGCGTTCTGGTTGGGTGCATAAATATTAATCTTTGAAATCTCATCATATTGAGTATTACCTTTAACAAATATGAAATGTCCATCCTTATCCTTCCTTATTTTGGTTCATTTAAAGCCTATTGCATTTGCAAATAGGATTGCAATGCTTTCTTTTTTCTGCTTTCCATTTGCCTGGAATATAGATGACCATCCCTTCACCTTGAGTCTATATTTGTCTTTTAATGTAAGATGCAATTCTTGGATGCAGCAGATACCTGGCTTGAGTTTTTGTATCCAGTCAACTAGCCAACCTGTGCCTCTTTAGAGGACAATTTTCCATTCACGTTAATTGAGAATATTGATAAGCCTTTTGAGAGTCTGGTGGACATTTTTAATCCTTTTTTACCTATGGAAGTTGGAATTTGATCAGAAATTTCTGAGTGGATTTACTTTTGTGGTGGAGGATTATGCTGGTCTTTTATGGAGGATAGGTCTGAGAAAATCCTGAAGAGCTGGCTTACTTGTGGCAAATTTCTTCAACATGTGAATGTCATTAAAGTATTTAATTTCTCCATCATAAATGAAACTCAGTTTAGCTGGATACAGGATCCTGGGTTGAAAGTTATTTTGCTTTAGGAGATTAAAAGTCAATGACCATCCTCTTCTAGCTTAAAAGGTTTCAGCAGAGAGATCTGCAGTTATTGTAATATTATTGCCCTTGTAGGTGATGGTTTTCTTTTGTTTGGCTGCTTTCAGACTTTTCTCCTTCATATTAACTTTAGTGAAATTGATTATGATGTATCTGGGGGATGTCTTATTTGGGTTGAGTCGTGCTGGAGTTCTGAAACTGTCTGCTATCTGAATTTCAGGATCTATCAGCAAGTCTGGAAAGTTCTCCTTCATAATCTCATGGAGAAGAGACACTGTGACTTGTGAAGCCACTTTGTCGCTTTAGGGGATCCCTATAAGACAAATATTGGTTTTCTTCTAATTATCCCAGAACTCTCTGAGAGAGTGATCTGTTTTTGCCCTCCATTTCTCTTCCTCTTTGAGAGTTTGGGAGCATTCAAAAGCTTTGTCTTCAATGTCAGAAATCCTTTCTTCTGCTTGTTCCTTTCTGTTACTGAGGCATTCTACTGTGTTTCTCAGATCTTTGAGGGCTGCAACTTCTTATCGCAATGTGTCAAAATCTTTGGTCATTTGGTCTTTGAATTCATTGAATTATTGAGATATCTTTTGGGTTACTGCTTGGAATTCTAATTCGATCTTACGTGCTATCCAGATTCTGAATTCAATTTCTGACATCTCAGCTATTTGTTTGTGCATGGGATCTTGTGCTGTGTCTGCCCCATTGATGCTTGAGGGAGTTGCTCTACTCTGACTATTCATATTGTTAGAGTTTTTCTGTTGATTTTGCCTCATGGTTGTTTTTCACTGTTGCCTCTGGCCATCCTCAGAGTTAGGGAGGTGTTTCTCCCAGATTAGACCCCAGCGGGATCACTCTATTGTTGCTGGATCTTTGTAGGGAGTGGCCCTTTGTAGTTCCTCTGGGGCTGCCCCAGCCAGGGAATTCTGGTTGTGGAAGCAGCTCCGGAGTGTGACACACCCGTACCTAGCAATAGGGTGGGAGGTGGTGCGCACAGTTCTGGGAATGCCTGGCGCCCAGTGACTTTAGCACAGAGAGCCCAAGGCTCCAGTGGCATCTAGCCAGGAGAAGGGCTTGGTGCAGAGGCAGGGAGGGCTCCAGAGGGCACATGACTACCAGAGTCCCTAGCCAGATGAGCAGGCCAGTGTGGAGGCAGGGAAGGCACAAGGGAGGGGATGCAGGGTTGCGCGGTTTCCGCTGTTCCTGGTCAGGGCATGCGGAGGCCTTGTGGTTGCAGTGCATGGGGCGGGGGTCACGGCGCAGCTATTATGGAGGTCCAGGCAGTGCCAAGCCCAGGTGTTTGAGGTTGCTATGAGCTTTGACACCACGGCACTCTACCCAGGGCAACAGCCCGAGGCTCCAGTGTGCCAAAACCTGTCTCACTCTGCCCCTGAGGGTTAAGGCTGTAACGCAGCTCAGTACCCACCTTTAGGCTGCTCAGTCACTAGGTTGCTAGCTCCCGCCTGATCCTTGCTCTGTGACCCTGAAGGCGGAGCTTGCCGGTGTAGTTCTCTCACAATGGCTCCTTGCAGCCCACAGCCGAACACTATTAGCTTTGTCTGGCTCAGCGGCTCAGTCTGGGGCCCTAGACAATGCCTCAAGTTCTCCGTACTCCTGCTCAAGCTCTCCTCAAAGGCAGTTCAACTGAGTGCCAAGTCCAAAAACACCGAAACAGTTCAGACGTAAGGCCTTTCCGGTTTGCCGTCTCACTGCTGCTTGTACTTATGGCTGCCAGCGGGATTAGGTCGATAAGACACATGCAACCACTTGCCAGTTTTTCACTGTTTTTGTCCTCCTCTTGGGGTCCAGAAGTCCCTTGCTGACTCTGTGTATCATCAAAGGGATGATTATAGGCAGATCCCACCAGCCAGAGATGCCTGGAGTCTTATCTCCCCAGACTCACCATGCCCTGTTGCAGGGAGGCTGTTACTCAGCCACCATCTGGGATTGGCATCCCCTGGTTAACAGTTTTTCAAGGTGCTCTAGGTCTAAAGAAAAAGGACGTAATTCTGCTTTCCCCTAAATTAGAAACAATTTTAAGTAGTATTGAAAAGAGTATTTAAAAGCAAATTAGCCCGGATTCAGTGGTTCAAGTCTGTAATTTCAGCACTCTGGGTGGCAGAGGCAGGTGAATTAGTGAATCCATTGAGCTCAGGAGTTCGAGACCAGCCTAAGCAAGAGTGAGACCCTGTCTGCAGTAAAAATAAAAAAAAACTAGTGAAGCATGGTAGTGAGTGCCTGTAGTCCCAGTTACTCCGGAGGCTGAGGCAGGAGGATCACTTGAGTCCAGGAGTTTGAGGTTGCTGTGAGGAAGGCTGAGGCCGTGGTACTCTACACAAGTTGACAGAGTGAGACTCTGTCTCAAAAATAAATAAATAAATAAGAGCAAATTAGGCAAACGGTAGGTTGGATTATATACATAAGTGAAGGAAATCAGTACTTTAAAGTTGAGCTTTGTGGGCAGACTGAGAAGGTTGTTTGATTTACTTAGCAGTCATGAGGCAAGAATGGGACCATTTAAATGAAGACCAGCATAGGACGTAAGTTAAGCACAGGTCAACGTCACATATGGTCAAGTCAACAGACAGAAGAAGAATCACAGCACTTCCCTCAGTAACCCTAGCTTAGGGTTCCAACTAAACTTTAGAGAGGTGACAGAAACACTGGGTTACTCACTTTCTCATCTTGCTCCTATCCATCTGTGTGGGCAGGTATATTCAGGACTTTGAACATGCTCTCCCTAACTCTAACACTTTAACATGCTCTCCCTAACTCTAACACTCTGTCAATCAGGGGATGTTTTTCAATTTTTCTTTTCCTAAAGGCATGTCTGGATACCAGAACAGTGCCTGGCACATAGTTTGTGTTCAATACATAAGACCCGCCTACAGTTCCTCAATATACATAACAAACTACTTGAGTCTGGGAGGACTTTGTCTCTAATTAAGAGACCTTTATTTTAAGCATCCTTTTCACTCACTCCTGGTCCTTTAGATAGAGCCTAACTCTTTCAGCCAATTGTCAACTAAAGAATCTTTAAACCCACCTATCACCTGTAAACTCACACTTTCAGATGTCCCACCGTTTGGCGCCAAATCAATGTGTGTTTTCCACATATTGATTTATGGCTTTACCTGTAATCTCTGTTTCCCTAAAATGTATAAAACCAAACTGTCACCACACCACTGGGAGTCCACATGTCACAGTTTCTGGGGTGTGGCTCCAGGTCGATTCTCAAATTTGGCTCAGAATACACCTCTTTAAATTATTTTACACAGCACGGCTCCTTGTCCGTTGATAAAATGAATGAATGATATAAACAGTTTGACATTTGCTTCTCACTGTCCTCAATCCACGTTTCATAGTACATTCCTTGCCCTTGAGTGACAATCCCCACAACTTGGGGGGTCACTCTTAGGTAATATTATAGAAAGGTGTAGGATAATTTCAGCTAACAAAGATGATGCCAATTACTGTAACATTTCCCAGATAATATTTAGAAGTTCTAACTTGGTTTGATGTTAAATCTTAGCTTCTCCCCTCAGCTGAAGCCTATAGGTGAAACAGTTCTACTAGTTGGAGTGGGGGAAGCTGGATGTCAGAGTGACGGGAATGTTTGCACTTCCTACTGGACCATGACCATGACCATCATGAGCAGGCGTCAAGTTTTCTGGATATGTAGAGATTTGAAGCTGACAGCTCTTGCACAGATGCTTTTGTGAGTTCTTTGAAGTTTTCCTTGCAGTCCTCATCACTGGGACTCCTGTGCCCTGAACCTCACCTCAGCTTCTGATCCTGGGATCCTCCAGCCTCTTTCTCAGGAGGAAAAATCCTTTTAGCAAGATTCATTGTTAGGTGGCATCAGTGTGATTGTCTCCGAGCCCTGCTGATGTATACGGGTAGGAGTGCATTTTCTTCAGGATAGAGAATGCTTTTCTGCCTAAGCCACGTCAACTGTCTCAGGCATGAGTGTGGTCCCAGTGCCCTGTGGTCTGTAACCTACAAATTCTCCAAGATGTCCCTGAACATCTTCCCCAATAGCCTTGAGCAAAGGAGATGTGGTTCCTTACAGGAATCATGACTCATTAAAGCCATCTGTACATGGAAACTGTCCTTGCAAATCCCTTTTCTAATCTTGTTCCACCACCCCCCCTTTTTTTTTAAATATGCATGCTTTTATTAGAAATGATAAAAAAGGAACAAAATGCAACATCCAAAAAACCCCAAAATTTGCTATTGAAGCAAATTCCTATGAGTTTGCTCTGCTACCATAGACAAGTCAAGAAATCAAAGATACGGTTAAATATTCAGGAACATTCAACATCAGAAGCTTTAAAATCTGACTGTATGTAGTAGCCTCTCAAAAAGCTACAACCTGCATTTTTTTAGAAAGTATTTTCTCTACAAATAATTTTATCAGCTGTACAAAAACCTGTACAGTTTTTATACTGAGCTAATAGTAAGCCTCACTTGAATTTGTAATAGACCAACAGCCCCCCAAAAGACCCATGTCTGTCTCAGCCTTAGTCCCCCACATGCCCCACCTTGGTTTAATTCCAAGAACAGGTTTCAGAACAAGGAAGTTCCCGAAAAGTTCCTGAGAGCCCCCTAGCCATGACCAAACAATGGAAACTTGCCCAAGCTGAGTGTCCCAAGCTGTCCCTGTGCCAACCGTCACACTGTAACCCCCTGAGCCAACCACCTCACTGTAACCCCACCCCGAGCTAACTGCCAAATTCCACTTCTGTACTTGCTAGCTTGCTTGACATGCAGCACAAAAGAGGTATAAAAATCAGCCTGCTCCTCACTTCTGGGCCACCTGCTCTTTGGTGCAGCGGTCCCCTGTACAGGTGTAATAAATCACAATCTGTTTTATACCCGAAGTGGGGTCTGAGTCCTTTCTTACAGAAGGCGATGGGCACAGCAAATTCACATTCTTGGCAAAACAATTGCCTGAACATACACGTGTACACATCATTACAGGACAGCCATTTATTCTTCATCATCTTCCTTCCTCCTCATCTTCTGGTTTGTTCTTGGAACCTGTTGGCCCTTCTTCCCTGCTTCACCTTTGCCCTTGCCGTGAAATGCAACAATAGCCTCTTCACGTTTCTCCTTTAGCTTAGCTGCTTTCTGTTTGTATGGCTGTTTATCTTTGGCTGACTGTTCAGACCACATTTCACCCAAATTCTTGGTAGTATCCCAATGCACAGGCCTGGATGTTCACTTTTGATCTTTGAGTAATGTTCTGAGCAGAGCAAGAGAAAGGCAGATGGGGATGCTCTTTTTCTTTTCCTTTCTTCTCACTTTTGGGAGGAACATAGTTTCTCATCTCCCTGACGTAGTGAGCGTTGTCATTTTTGGCCATATCTTCAAACTTGGACCTTTCCTTTATAGACACAGCCTTCCATCTCTCCAAACATTTCTTGGAGAACTTGGCAAAGTTGACAGAGGAGTCCAGGTGCTTCTTCTTGTGCTCGCTGTGGCATGAAGAAGGCATACAAGGATAACTTGCCAACCAGGTTGTTGTGGTTTTCTTTGCCCATGGTGGCACCACCAGGTCCACCTGCTGTGAGCTTTTCCCTCAGAGTCCCCACATGGTGTCTGGATCTGCCTGCCTGCAAAGTTGCCTCCCCAGAGCTCCGGCATGAACTGGCTCCATCTTCTGACTTTTGATCTTGGTTACGGGCCCCTGGAAAGAGACCCAGAAGTTATGCAGCCAGTTGTGCACTAAACCTTCAAACTTGATATTGTAATGTGTATTAGTAAATTTATTGATCGTCTGTGACCAACTTTACTTTGATTCTTGTTTGGGCTTGAGTATCTAGGTTAAAACATCAGGTTTAGCAGCCATGAGTAAGTACAGAGGGTGCCAAACAAATATGTACACATTCGTGTATGTGCGTGTCTGTGTGGGCATGTTTTACTCCAGGTTAATGTGAGGGTACTAACAACTACGTTACAGTATTTGCATCTGTTAGGTAGAGTCCCTGTTGTAGTTGGGTCCCACATCCAGTAGGCACGCCATGGGCCCTTGTGCTTGCTCAGTGGGAGCTCACCAATCCCTCTCCGTTCTCCCCCCTCCTTTGTTCTCCTTCCTCTCAATTTGAATTAAATTGAGTTTTTCTCTGCCGTGGGCATGTATTAGATTGTCTACTGGCTTCATATTAGAATTGGGTACATTGGATACTTGCTTTTCCATTCTTGTGATACTTAACTAAGAAGAATGTGTTTTAATTCCACCCAGGTTGATAACAAAAGATGTAAAGTCTCCATCTTTTTTATGGTTAAATAGTGTTCCATGGTGCACATATACCACAGTTTGTTAATCCATTCCTGGATGGATGGACATTTAGGTCATTTCCATATCCTGGCGAATGTAAATTGATCTGTGATAAACCATGTAGTACAAATGGCCTTATGATAAAATGTGTATACATGTTTTAAGAAATGAAAAGAGTATATTAAAATTGTAATAATATGGCTCAGCGCCTGTGGCTCAAGCGGCTAAGGCGCCAGCCACATACACCTGAGCTGGTGGGTTAGAATCCAGCTCGGGCCCGCCAAACAACAATGATGTTTGCAACCAAAAAATAGCTGGGTGTTGTGGTGGGTGCCTATAGTCCCAGCAACTTGGGAAGTGGAGGCAGGAGAATCACTTGAGCCCAGGAGTTGGAGATTGCTGTGAGCTGTGATGCCACGGAACTCTACCCAGGGTGAGAGCTTGGGGCTCTGTCTCAAAAAAAAAAAAAAACATTGCAATAATATATACCGATAGGGTCTGTTATCTTGTAAGCAAATTGTATATTATATCTCTTGTAATTGCAGAAGTCAAACATGACTTGAGTATTACAATTTTAATACACTTTTCCTTCCTTAAAATGTGTATATGTTTGCTTGATGCCCTCTATATATACGTAAACAGCTGGGGATGATGGCAAATTGTTCAAACACCCAGGCCAGTTCTGATTTATTCATGGCACCTGCCAGAGAGCACAAATGCTGAGGAGATCCAAGTTCTGGGGCAAGAACACCTTCACTGATTACTGCTGCCTGCCAAGCAAACAGGAGCAGGCGATGTGACACTCCCTGTGCAGGGCAGAGCGTGCCAGGATGCAACATTTCCTGTGCAGAGCAGAGCGTGCCAGGACAGCTGCCATGCTCCTCTTGTGCATCTCATCTTGCCTGGACCCGTGCAGGTGCTCAGTGAATACCTACTGGACACATAAACAAGGTAGTTAGATTAACCATATATGCAATATTCTTAAATGAAATTTATATAAATGAGTAAACTATTTAATCTGCTATATATTGTTTGCTCTGCCATAGTATAAGTTCAATTATTATCAACTAATTTTCTTTATCTTTACAAGAGGAATGTATAAATCCATAAGGCAATAAAATTCCTTGAGGCACTATTAAAGAGATAAATTCAACTGAATGACAATTATGACCATTTTAACATTCCTTTCAAAGAGACACCTAAAGAGGCCTACTGTTGGCTAAGTTGTTATACCAAATACGATTTTAGCTGGGCTAGGTGGCTCATGCCTAGAATCCCAGACCTCTGGGAGGCCAAGGCAAGTGGATTGCTTGACCTCAGGAGTTCAAGAGCAGCCTGAGAAAGACTAAGACCCCCCTCCATCTCTACAAAAAATAGAAAAACTAGCAAAAATAGAAAAACCATAGGTGGTGGCAGGCACCTATAGTTCTAGCTACTCGGGAGGCTGAGGCAGGAGGATCACTTGAGCCCAGGAATCTGAGGTTGCTGTGAGCTATGATGCCAGGGCACTGTACCCAGGGGGACAGATGAGACTGTCTAAAACAAAAGAAATACGATTTTAAGTAAAGCTCCCCTGAGTTTTCAGAATATTTTAGTATGTTAACATAATATCATGTACGAAGGAAAATGATGGATAAACAGAGATACAAAAATGGATAATTCTGTGGCCCTCGGTACATAATTAATTGATAGTGCTTGATAATTATTCCTCTTCTATTTACTAGTATTAAATTAATAATGAGATTAATGGTCATGGAAAGTCATTGCTGGTAGATACCTGAAGATACCATTAAGAACACTCCACAGATGTAAATACAGTTACATTGCAAGACAGGAGGTAATGAGAAAGAAGCTCATCTTCAATAAATTTAATAAAAGCATTAACTAAATCGGTATTTCCAGAGAGGCAGCATTAGTATTCTACATAGTTTCTAATATAGACTAACACAGAAAAGGTTTCAAGAAGTGTCTACAGGGAAGGTGACATCACAGAATGATTAAACATTTTAGACATTTATTTGAAGAATTTCTCTGCAGAACACCATAAATGTGAGAATTGAGAATCTGGATGTTTGGCTAATTTATTTTTTGTTTTTGAATGTTTAATTTCATGAAGATTTACCTCATCACAGAGTATTTTAGATATATAGTTGTCACATTAGAACCTCCATTGGTGATCACCTCCCTACACTGCCAAAATGTTGACCCATTTTCATAGATAGACTCCCAAAATGTTGATCCATTTTTATAGATGGGACATGCCCCACATGTACGTATCAATACAGTGGGCCTGGTTCCTTATGGTGACCACCTTTGTGTGTTTGTTACAGCTCCTGTGGGTGGTCACCTCACCCTGCAGAGGTTTTGTTGTATGAAGATTGACAATGGACTTAATTAGATGACACTAAACAGTGAAAAAGAGAGAAATATGCAGCAGAGATCATACAAATTTATTGGTTACAGATGATGATAAACAAATGTCAAACACTTTATCAATGATTTACAAATACTTTATCAATGATTTATCAATGTTTTCCAAACAACTAGTTTGGAAAACAGGATCTCAGGACCTATGCAATAATAATTGTTTGATTTCAAGCAAAGTTATTTCAGCTCCCTTGAGTCCTGATATATATCAGAGAGAGAGAGAGAGAGAGAGAGAATTAAACTACAATCCCATTATTAGGCATCTACCCAGAAGAAAAAAATCATTTCTTCATAAGGACATTTACACCAGACTGTTTATCGAAACTTAATTCACAATTGCCAAGATGTGGAAGCAACCTAAATGCTCATGAACCCAGGAATGAGTTAACAAACTATACTATATGTGCACCATGGAATACTATTCAGCCACAAAAAAGATGGAGACTTTTCATCTTTTGTATTAACCTGGGTAGAGTTGAAACACATTCTTCTTAGTAAAGTATCACAAGAATGGAAAAGCAAGTTCCAATGTACCCAATTCTAATATAAAGCTAGTAGACAATCTAATATGTGCCCACAGAAGAAAAAATTAAATTCAATTCAAACTGGGAGGAGGGAGAACAGAGGAGGGGGGAGAGGGAAGGAGGGAGAGGGATTGGTGAGCTCCCACTGAGCAAACACCATGTAAGGGCACGCCTCCTGGTGTGAGACACAGCCCCAACAGGGACTCCACCTAACAGATGCAAGCATTGTAACCTAGTTGTTGGTACCCTCATATTAATCTGAAATTTTTTTTAATACAATAAACTAAACTTAAAAATTACTAGGAAATTTTCAGAAAGTGGAAATTTTATGAAGGAAATTCTAGCTAATAGAAGCCCTATGCAAGGGAAGAAAAGGGAATGCAGTGGGAAATACACAAGCTTAGTTACAGTGAATTATAAATTGTTGCCTGGGGAAAATGGAAAGAAACATGTTATCCCTAATGACAGAACTCACCACATGAATGACAAAGGACAAATCTTTCCTACTAATGTTCCAGGGACACTTCCTCCAATAGCTTGCAGTAGCATCATTTGTATACATAAAAAATATCTAATTTTAATCAACGTCTGAATTCCAAATGTGGCAGAAATATGGTCTCAGGAATGTTAATTTTTTCAATAAGGCAAACTTCACCATAATTGCAATCTTGATAACAAATCCACAGAAATGAGTACAGGGTTTAATTCAGTTTTAAAGAAGATGAACGTTATTAATTGGCTGTGGTCTGTGGGACACCAGGAGGAAACATTTTCAAAGACCACTTTCAAAACTAGGAGTAGAAACAAGAACTTTCATCTGAATATATCCTGAAACCGTCCTAAACAGGCAAGATGGGAGCTCCTGACGTGGATTTGCACAATTCACTTAAGTCTCCTGAGGCAAACACGGTGTAACTCACAAGCATCAACTCAGTACCTGCTCTGAGCGTCTTCCTGGTACGGATGCTGCGCTGGGCTCTGGAAGCTGAGATTGAGAGACAGAGAGGCAGATTGAAATCAGGTAATCCATTGGTTCCTGCCTACAGATGCCCTGGCCTGCACCAGCAACCCCTGACCTAAGATTCTCCCTTAACCAAACACCTGGCAGAACCCTACCTGACAATGAACCCCAGACTCTCAGCAGATGATACCAGGATGTAGTTTTCTGCCCTAAATCCAGTGTCCACTCTTCCTTGTCTACTTACAGTTAGATAAGGCCTGGCCGCACTCTCTCTTTACCCTGAGGACTGGCCTTTTCCTTGTTGTTCTAAAAGAACATTCTATTCCTACCACTGGGCCTAGAGTCCTACCCTGAAATTTAGCCTGTTTGCCTAGAACCTGAACCAACTAAGCACTTACAGACCTTCCCCCTTCACTAGACAGATCATTCCTCAGACCCTCAAACAGCTATCTGGGGCCTCAGAGGCAGAGCACCCTGAAATAGTCCCCAGCCCCAGCCCATCTTTTCCCCTGTCCAATCACTTTCTGCTTCCATGTTCTGTTTGACCCATCAGACTTCTAGAACAGCAACCTTGCTGTGCTTGTCCCAAGATTACTGCTGCTCCCAGCACTCTGAGCTGGAGCCCCATCTTCTCATGCAGAGACCAGCTCTCCAGAGGAGAATCCATCTGCCCAGGCTCTGTCTACACCTTTGTTTCCTCTCCCTCAGTTGCCCCCCTGGCTTGTCTCACCACTAGAAGAAACAATACTTCTATATATAAAACAATTAGAAAGCAAAGCAAACATTAGATAATGAAGGGGGAATTAAGTACATTCAAGGGTCTTATAGGTCACCAGAAAACAGCAAAAGAAATATATTAAATATAAATAGTTAATTGCACAAATCTTCATTACTTTATAATCTGTTCAAAATTTTTGACTGGGGTAATGCATGATGATTCCTCTTATATTCTGAGAGGAAACTTTTTTGGATTAACATTTAAATAATTTAGACACAGTACCAGAACATCTTCACATTAATACTTCTTCCTCTCAAAATGCAAAATACTTTCCATTAAGCTTCAATGATGAACATAATACAACTTTTTAAAAACAGAAAGGTAACATTGTTCAAGAACTCTGAGTTGGAGTTGTTTGTGAAACGCGCTTCTGTACGGCTCATTTGAGTTCTCTGCTGCCACTTGGTTAAGATGAATGAGCCAGGACAGCAGCCATGAGCTCACAGATTTGTTGCTATTATTCAACTAAATGCAGTTTCCCAGAAGGCTAGATTAACAGAGCACAGCCTGTCAAGTTTTTCTTTGAAGGTTGAATCTTCGCAGTGAAAAGAAGCAGACATCAGAGAGGGAAAAATGTACAAGACTGGTTTACCTAAAATTATAGCATCCAAAAGCACAAGGTTACGTTAAGCTTGAAGCCTAGCCTCTCCCATCTCTGCCCTTTCTTCTTTCTTCTAATAACAAAGCACTCTTTTCTTTTCCTTTTTTTTTTTTTTTTTTTTTTTAATTTCATGTTAATGTGAGGGTATAATCACGTCACAGTATTTGAATTTGTTAGGTAAAGTCTCTCTTGTATTTGTGTCCTGTGCCCAAAAGGTGTACCATAGAAATTTACATTGTGGCCATTATGGAGGAGCACCCCAAATCGCTTCCTTGTGCCCCCTTACCCCAACTTGAATTGAATTGAGTTTTTTCCTCCTACATGGGCATCTACTGGCTCCATATTAGTCTTGAGCACATTAGATATTTGCTTCTCCATTCTTGTGATACTTTACTAAGAAGAATGTGTTTTCTGAATAGGAAAAGGTATTTGTATGTTGTGAATCTGACAAATCCGATACTTTTATGTTGTGGATCTATAGAGAACTCAAATTAACCAACAAAAAGAGCATCCTTTTCTTTAGAGAATGTTTCTAAAGGAATTTTAATGTTCATAGTTTTCTTATCCAAATATTTTTGTCTAATCATGTGTCTATTCCTTACCTTTCCTATAAACCTTTTAAAAAATTATGATTTTATTTTCTTAATATCTTCTAAAATACTTAATATTCTCCTAAACCTAAAATCAACAATGTGGACATTTTTCTATGGAGAAAAGAAACTTAGATGAGGACTTGGAGAAGATTTGCTTAATATCACACTTTTCATTTTTTAATTGCAGTCTTATGGATCATGAATTAGATGACTTTTGTTTCCTTTAAAATACACATTTTACATATATTAAAATATATAATATTTTTAATGACCCAAGTTGCCACATAGTAGATCTGATTATTCTGAAAGCTTTCAAAATCAATGACCATAAAAAGCATTTACAGTTATTATAAAGGACAATAATTAGGGCTTCAAGGTCATCAGATCAGCAGAGTTTCACATTGGCTGTTTCACTGATCATCCTCCAGCCATATGTGGGTTCCTTTGGACATTTTTATTTCAAATGAAACTTTAAAAAGTAGACCCCCCCCAAAATGGTCTAACATGAATCCTCCAAACTGAGTTCAATACAAAATCATTAGGGGAAGTTTAGAGCATCAGTTAAGCAGAGACTGCACAGTGAAAGTGTGATGACTGATGTGTTAGAACTGTAACACCCACGTCAGGCTGGACTTCTACAATTACAAGAGATGTAAGAAACAATGTACAAGATACCAAATGATCCTTATACAGAGAGCATTCTAATTTTAATACAGTGTTTTTTCCTTTCTTAAAACGGGTATATATATTTTTGGTGCCCTCTGCATACAGCAGAATCTCTGTAAGTTGACCACCCAGGGGACTGTAACACCATGGTCAACACACGGAGGTGGTCACCATAAGCAACCAGGCCTACTGTGCTGATATGTACCTGTGGTGCATGTCCAGTCTGTGACAGTTTTGTCAAATGAAGGAGGTGGGTCAGTGTAGGGAGGTGGGCAGCTATGGAGGTGCTACTGTGTGTGTATATTTATATGTATATATTATATATATACACATTATATATGTGTATATTATGTATTTGGCTGATTCATTTGAGAGTGAGTTGCACACACTGTGACCTCAAACATTTTATCGTGTCTCCTAAGATTGAGGACACCTCCATAACCCTAATTCAATTATCACACTCAGTAAATTTAACACTAATACAATTTTTCTGGTCATGTTCTTTATGGCAGTATTTCCTCTGAGGCACAACCAAACATCAGCCATTGCATTACATGTAGTGGTAGGAAGGCACTTATGCCAACAATGTCTCAGTGACTTCATCATTAATGTTTCCCAGGATTAGGCCAGATTACAAACCCTTGATGACACATGCGGGATTAATGAATTAATTACTCTCTATGCTTCAGCATAAACACAATTCTTACCACATGAAAAGGGCTTTGGTAACCATCGGATGAAAGGCTGTTGGAGATTATGAGTTCTTAAGTACCAACGAAATTTGACATAGTGGCAAAAAAAATTTTTGACATAGTGGTATTTCATATTTTAAAAAGCTGGAAGGGACTCAGAATTTTTTGTTTGTTTGTTTTGTCCAAATACTTTCTTCTTAGATAAGATTCCCTGGGGTAACTTCCCAATTTCACGAAGTAGCAGTGCAGGACAGAACCAAATGGCAGAGTCTCATTACGCTGGCTTTGGTGGCCACCCTTAAAACCCAAAATAAATATGTAAAATGTAATCTCCTTGCTCAGCATCCATTAATCTGGGCAATCTCCCTAATGAAAAGAATAAGCATCATTTAAAACCTTGCGATTTCCTTCTCTGCTCTGGCTATTTGCATTTAGCAAAACAACTGGGGTGCTAAAGCAACCTTTCATAATTGAGAGGGATGCAGACCTGTTACCACAGAGCCTCAGACAATAAGCTATCTTCCATCATCACATGGTACATTGTGCAATGTTTTAACCCAAGTGTTGGAACATGAATATCACAATCAATTTAACAATTAGCATTTTCCAAGACAATAGGCACATTATTGGTTGGAATAGTGGCACACACTTTAAACAGAGAGCCATTGACCCCCTACTTACTGGCAGTTTTAGTCCATTTTATGTAAGCTTACTGAACAAGACAGACAGGAGGAAAAATGTGTTTGGAAATTCACAAATACCATATTTTATTCAAGCAATATAATTTTCCATGTCTCCTCCAAAACTACTCATTAAAAAAATATGGACTTGAAAAATTAACTCCCTAAGTGATTTTTCACTAGCATGCATAGAAATTTTCTGACCTTAGTATAACCATATTATATAAATTAATACATGCTGTAATTTTACCAGATTAAAAGGATAATATATGCCTTAAGAAGAACCCAATTCACACTGCATCTCATAATTTTAGCCAAATAAAATTATCTATTTCATACATAAATTGCTACATTGCAGTTTTCCCTGTAACGGGAAAGGGAAAGCAGGGTTTGAGTGTTAAAAATGAAAGGGATAGAACCCCTGGTGCCTACTACAGGCTGTGTTCTTACACTGTGTAGAAAGAGGAAGCAGAGTTAACCTACCCTAGGTTCCCCCCAGCCCAGGCCCCCAGCCTGGTCTGTACTGTGAATGGGCATAATGAACTAGGTCGTTTCCTTTCCCTGGTAAAATTTATAGCTATCGATGAAAAAAAAAAAAAAAAAGTAAGGACCATGTCACCCAGTCTATAAAAGAGTCATGTTCAAGGTGCAGGGGGTGGGGAATGTGTTCAGGGCAGAGTGAGACTGTTGATCAAGAGGCTAATTAAATGGTGATCATGGGAGGGGCAGGGGGCAAACAGCAGAGTGGTCAGGGGCAGGTGGTGTTAGCAGGATTTCCAGTGTCTGTGTCTCTCCTCCTCTATGGTAATGTCAGAAATTGAGGACAGAAACTGTCTTTTCACTGCACTCCCCAAAGTTACAGTAAAAGTCTCTCAATTGTGGGAAATGCTCAAGATGAAGGTACAGTGGGAGAGGATGGGGAGGAGGGAGGGAGGGCAGAGAAAAGATGGAAGGAAGGGAGGGAGGGAAGGAGGGAGGGAAGGAGGGAGGGAAGGAGGGAGGGAAGGAGGGAGGGAAGGAGGGAGGGAAGGAGGGAGGGAAGGAAGGAGGGAGGGAGTTGAACCAAGAAACCTCCCAGTGGAAAATAAAATTTTTTCTGTCTCCTCCTGTTGTATAACTTCCCTTCAATTCTTTGGTTAAAGCATTCATCTGTTTGTTTGTTTGTTTGTTTGTTTGTTTCTTGCACTCCCTTTACCCTCTGCTGGACATCGCAGGGAATCTTGGTCCTCATAAAATGTAACCACAAGATTCCGTTATGCAGAAAGCTCTTTTACCACCTATCCTATTCTTGTATAGTATTTTGATTGACATCTGAGAACCTTATGGTATTAGGTCTTCAAGGGGATTTAAGGTAATTTAGTCCAACTCCCTCATTAAGAGACAAAGAAATAGACATAAAGAGATGAAGGGATTTGTCTCCCGCAAACAGCTAGCTCGTAGCACAGTCAATTCCAGAAAACAGACTTTTCAAATTTGTGGGGGTTTTTTTCCTTTTCTCTTTTGAGATGATTTCAAGCTTTCAAAAGACATTTTCTTGTCTAAGTACCCCATGACCCCCAAATATTTCTTACAAACAAAATATTTTCTTACAAATCACAATAACCAAAATAAAGAATTTAGTACTAACAAGGAATAATAATTACTACCCTCGAAATTCACATTCACCATTGAAGTTTAACCAATTGGTCTAAAATAATGCATTTTGGAAAAAGGCCCCATCCAGGACCATACTAAGTGATTCTGGCTCTTTAATTTCCTTCAGCCTCCAGCAGTGCCCAAGGGTTCCTGGATGTTCAGGATGTTGACACTTCATATATTTTTAGCAAAATATGCCTCAAGGTACCTTCCCTCCCTCCCTCCCTCCCTCCCCCCCTCCCTTCCTTCCTTCCTTCCTTCCTCTCACTCTGTCACCCTGGCAGGAGTGCCATGGCATCGTAGTTCATAGCAACCTGAAATTCCTGGGCTCAAATGATCCTCCTGCCTCAGCCTCCCAAGGAGCCGGGACTACAAGCACCCACCACCATGCCGAGCTAATTTTTCTATTTTTCAGTAGAGATGGGATCTCACCCTTGCTCAGGGTGGTCTAGAACTACTGAGTTCAAGGGATGCTCCTGCCTGGGCCTCCCAGAGTGCTGGGATAACAGATGTGAGCCCTCATGTCTGCTTTGTAACATTCCTGATCCATCCCTGGCACCAGACGTTTCTCCTAGCACGCTGATGGACTCAGCATCCCTTCTCTCGGGGCCTCTCGCTGGACAGGGGATATAAGCACGGAAAGGCACGTACACACTGCGGACACACAAGCACACACACGTGCATTTCTCTCAGTCTCTGCTTACATTCACGTGTCCATCCACACACACGTCTGATAGTCCTGCAATTCCATCTATCACCAACGGCTTCATTCCAGTTTCCTCCCTTTCCCCACTTCCACAGTGAGAAAGCGGCTGCCTTCCTCTTCACAAGGCTTATCCATCCCTCGGCGCCCCCCAGAGGCCCTCCCCAGCCCTCAACCCAGGCCACTCCCACTCCACTGGGGGCTCCCCACTCGGGGTGTGGGCTCCAACGAGGTGCTACTGTCATGAGTCCTCCCCCATCCTCAGGCTCCCCGTACCGCTCACCCAAGCAAGTTTGTCACCCCCTCTTGGGGACAAGGCTCTTACTAGGCTGTTTGCACCCACTGGAGCTCCACCTCCGGGGCTAGGCCAGGGCACAGCCAGCTGCCTCCACCCATGGGCTTTCTCCCCTCAGTTTGCCTTCCACGACCCTCACTGGGCCCCCAGAGCCTCGGCGTCCCTGCAAGGAGGCCTCTTCACCCCTACACTCAGCCTCCATCCCTGGAACTACCACTAGCACCCAGCCTGCCTCCTCCCTGTGCAGAGACCCTGCTTGATCCTGGAGGGGCTCCAGCAACTGCACCAGTGCTGGGTCACCATGTCCCCTCTTGCAGCTTCCTGTCCCATTCAGCCAGCCTGGTGGCTTTGAGATTGAGGAGGAAAGAGGCAAGGAGAGAACACAGTCTGAATTTAAAAGAGCCGCCAGTGTTCTACCTGGTTTTGCTTATATCTATTCTGCGATGTGGGTGTGACATTGTTGTTGGTTTTTTTGTTTTTTTTTTTAAATTCAGATTAACATGAGAGTACAATTAGGTTAGACTGTTTGCATTTGTTAGGTAAACTCCCTGTTGTATTGTACCCCACAGGCAGGAGGTGTGCCATGTATTCTTACCTTGTGCCCATTAGGTGGGAGCTCACCAGTCCCCTCCCTCTTCCCCTTTCTCCCTTCCTCCCTTCCCCCTCCATCTCCCTTCTCCTCTTACCCTCTGTCTGCTCCCCGCAACTTGAATTGAATTGATTTTTCTCTTATGTGGCCTGTATTAGTCTATTGGGTTCATAATTAGTATTAAGTACATTGGATACTTGCTTTTCTATCCTTGTGATATATTGTTTGTATGTCTAAGGGTCTGTATTGATCTCACATTATCCGTGTCTCTCTTAAAAACCTAAGACAGACACGTAGTCTCTCTTCACTGGATCATATATATCACTTTAAAAAGATACCAAACATACAGGACAGATAATGCTTCTTCTGGGCTTCTCAACAAGTATTCATTGGCTAAAAGAAAAAAAAAATCTGTTACCATATACATGGTAGTTCAATTGAAATTGAACTTCACCTAATATTTTGGGAGGGCTGTAAATCATGATTTATAATTAATGAATTAGATACATATAAAGAATTGAATTAAAACGCCTAATTCAAGTCTTTTTGGCAATCTTCACACCACCCTTTTGTTTTCTAGCCATAATAAGCACCAAAGAAATGTCTTTTCTCTTAGTTTTTTTTTTTAGTTTTTTTTTTTTTATTGTTAAATCATAGCTGTGTACATTAGTGCAATCACCTGTACCCATTCTAAGATGCACCATAGATGTGGCCCCACCCATTACCCTCCCTCCACCAAAACCTCCCCCCTCCCTGCCCCTTCCTTGGCCCTTTCCCATAGTGAGTGATGTTTTATTTTAACTTGGCCATTTCAACAGGTAGGGTGACAGCATTGTAGCTGAAATCTATGCCACTCAAT
>CAUYPK010065598.1:0-96703 GCA_963574355.1 Loris lydekkerianus
GTCAAGACAGCATGGTACTGGCACAAAAATAGAGACATAGACATTTGGAATCGAATAGTAAACCAGGAAATGAAACAAACATCTTACAACCACCTAATCTTTGATAAAACAAACAAGAACATACCTGGGGGCAAAAAACTCCCTATTCAATAAATGGTGTTGGGAGAACTGGCTATCTACATGTAAAAGACTGAAATTAGACCTACATCTTTCTCCACTCACAAAAATTGATTCAAGATGGATAAAGGACTTAAATTTAAGGCATGAAACAATAGAAATCCTCAAAGAAAGCATAGGAAAAACACTGGAAGATACTGGCCTGGGGAAAGACTTTATGAAGAAGACTGCCATGGCAATTGCAACAACAACAGAAATAAACAAATGGGACTTCATTAAACTGAAAAGCTTCTGTACAGTTAAGGAGCCAACAACCAAAGCAAATAGACAACCTACACAATGGGAAAGGATATTTGCATATTTTGAATCAGACAAAACCTTGATAACTAGGATCTATAAAGAACTCAAATTAATCCATATGAAAAAAAGCCAACAATCCCATATATCAATGGGCAAGGGATATGAATAGAACCTTCTCTAAAGAAGATAGATAAATGGCTAGCAAACATGAAAAAATGCTCATCATCCCTAATTATTAGAGAAATGCAAATCAAAACTACCCTGAGATACCATCTAACCCCAGCAAGAATGGCCCACATCACAAAATCTCCAAACTGCAGATGCTGGCATGGATGCAGAGAGAAGGGAAGACTTTTACACTGTTGGTGGGACTGCAAATTAATACAACCTTTTTGGAAGGAAGTATGGAGAACCCTCAAAGAACTCAAGCTAAATTTATAGCTTTCATATGAAGGCTATAACCCAACTATAGCACAAGAATATGGGGAAAGGGCCAAGGGAGGGGAAGGGAGGGGGAAGTCAGGGTGGAGGGAGGGTAATGGGTGGGGCCACACCTACTGTGCATCTTAGAATGGGTACAGGTGAAACCTACTAAATGCAGAATACAAATGTCTACATACAATAACTTAGAAAATGCCATGAAGGCTACGTTGAACAGTTTGATGAGAATATTTCAGATTGTATATGAAACCAGTACCCCCTGTACACTGTACAGTATCACTGTACTCCGATTGCACAAACGTACACAGGTATGATTTAACAATAAGGAAGGAAGGGAGGGAGGGAGGGAGGGAGGGAGGGAAGAAAGAAAAGAAAGAAGGAACTCAAGCTAGAACTCCCATTTGATCCTACAATCCCATTACTGGGCATCTACCCAGAAGAAAAAAATCCTTTTATCATAAGGACACTTTCACTAGACTGTTTATTGCAGCTCGATTTACAATTGCCAAAATGTGGAAACAGCCTAAATGCCCACCAACCCAGGAATGGATTAACAAACTGTGGTATATGTACACCATGGAATACTATTCAATCATTTAAAAAAAATGGAGACTTCACAAACTTTGTATTAACCTGGATGGAAGTGGAACACGTTATTCTTAGTAAAGCATCACAAGAATGGAGAAGCACGAATCCTATGTACTCAATTTTGATATGAGGACAATTAATGACAGTTAAGGACAGGGTGGGGTGGGGGAAGGGGAGAGCAGAGAGAGAAAGAAGGAGGGAGGGGTGGAGAAAGGAAGAGCAGAGAGAGGGAAGGAGGGAGGGGGTGGGGCCTTGGTGTGAGCCACACCTTTTGGGGCAAGACACAATTGTAAGAGGGACTTTACCTAACAAATGCAATCAGTGTAACCTGGTGGTTTCTTGTACCCTCAATGAATCCCCAACAATTAAAAAAAAAAAAAAAAAAAAAAAAAATATATATATATATATATATAAAAGAGGAAGATTATATTCCACCTCCATCCAGGTTAATATAAAATATGTAAAGTCTCCATTTTTTTAGTGGCTGAACAGTATTCTTGTACCCTCAATGAATCCCCAACAATAAATAAATAAATAAAAAGGAAAATAAAAATAGGTAGCTAGGTGTGATGGCACACACCTGTAAACCCAGCTAATTGGGAGGCTGAGGCAGGAGGACTGCTTGAACCCAAGACTTAGAGTTGCTGTGAGCTAGGCTGACGCTATGGCACTCAATCCTGGGTAACAGAGTAAGACTCTGTCTCAAAAAAATAAAACAAAATAACATAACAATCAAAAAGATGCTAAAAGGATATGAATCAGATACATACTCCTGTGTGGACCATACCTGACTACAGCCTAGCCTTTTGGTTCCACCATCTAACCACCCCAGAATCCACTTTTCTCCCTACTTCTATGCCACCAGCCATGTGTTACCATAGAGCCTCGCCTGGCTGGGGCGCCTGCCCAGCCTCTTCACCACAAGGCAGCAGAGTGAGCCTGCGGTATGTGCAGCCCATTGAGTCACTCGTCTGTTAGCCCCCATTTTCCCACATAAGGGCCATGCAGACCCCACTCCTAGGGCTATACCCCTCTGGCTCCTTCCCACCCCAACATAGCCTGGGTTCAATGGTGCAGTTCCCTGTGGACCCTGCCCCTCCTGGGCTGAGACACTGCAGTGCCCCCTCCCCAGGATGACTCCTATTGGTAACCACTGCTGGGCTCCTCCTCAGCGCTGACAGCTCACACACTAACCGTCCTGCCTCCTCCAGAGGTCTGTGGGCCTCAGGAGGGCAGGCTCTGCCTTGGCATGTGGAGCCCAGGGTGTGACATGGGCACGATGGTCCAGGAAGCAGGACAACCTACAGACAGGACATCCCAGCAGCCCATATCAGTGCCAAGGCAGGGTGGTCAAGGCAGCTCCCCTAGGCTTTTCTATCCCTATGGTAGCATGGTTCTCTGAGGTTCCACTAATGGGATGTCGTGTGTGTGAAGGGCAAAGAAAGGCTTGCTACTCTTTTAACTTAATGAAGCAAACTAAAGGTGTGATAAGATAAATGATAAATGATAACCTCAGCGCCACTGACACATGGGGCGGCTAATCATTCTCTGTTGAGGGAAGGAAGGTTGTAGGGTGCTGAACAGCATCCCTGGCCTTCACCCACTAGAAACCAGAAGTAACCACTACACCCTAGTTTTTTATAACCTCAAATATCCCAGGATGTTGCCTCAGTGTTCCTGGTGCAGGGACAAAATCATCCCACTGTAACTCCAGTCCTAGACCGTTAAGTAAGGAACTCTGAAGAAAGGAGCCAGAGCCTGGATCTCTGACTGGACACAGCTACAGCCACAAGGAGCTTCATTAGAACTGTAGCCTCAGTGAGAAGGCCAACTCACCACCCTAACCCTTACTCACTATAGGATTAATTACCAAAGTCTTGGGAGCTTGTCATCACAAGGTGGAGTGGCGGGCCCTTGGAGAAGCCCCATACACAGCTCTCCTCACCTGTGACTTGAAAGGCCCCTCATCATATGCTGTCCTTCACCCTAACTTAAGAGGAATTATGGGGAGGAAGGGTTTACCTTTGGGGGCTTGAAAGGGTAATCCGTAGGAAAGTGGATGGTCAGGAAGAAAACACCTCCTTGGTAAGGACTGTCATTCTGGAAGGATGAGACAGAAAGAGATCAGTGCACATGCTAAACACAAAGTACAAGAAGAAAAACGATTGGTGTACTCAGCAGATACTACCTACCGGGCCCATGATGGTGGCCTGCCAGTGGAACACTACAAGACAAAAGAGAGGGGGGCACATGAGAGACTCCCCAGTAAAAATGTCTATTCTACTGAAAAGGCACTGGTAAGTTTAGAGGGTGCTGTCCACATAAGACATCTTTACTTCTGATGCCAACTTCAAGCTTGGGGTCCCCAAACCACTAAGATTCAATAACATGCCAGGACTCCTGGAGCTTACCGAAAGCTACTGTACTCATGGTAACAGTTTATTATAGGGAAACAACACAGACTAACGTCAAGAGGGGTCCAAACGCAGAGCCTCTGTTATGCTTTACCCAAGGAATCAAAATATGTTACTCTTCTGGCATCAGTGTGTTGACAACACATGCAGAGTACAGTCAATCAGGAATATGCTCCTGAGCCTTGGTGTTCAGAGTTTTGTTTTGTTTTTGAGACAGAGTCTCACTCTGTTGCCCTTGGTAGAGTACCGTGGCATCACAGCTCATGGCAACCTCCAACTCTTGGGCTCAAGTGCTTTTCTTGCCTCAGCCTCCAAAGTAGCTGCGACTACAGAGGCCTGCCACAACATCTGGCCATTTTTTTTTTTTTTTTTTTTTTTTAAGAAACAGAGTCTCACTTTATTGCCCTCAGTAGAGTGCCATGGCATCTCAGCTCACAGCACCTCCAACTCCTGGGCTTAAGCGATTCTCTTGCCTCAGCCTCCCGAGTTGCTGGGACTACAGGCACCCACCAGAACACCTGGCTATTTTTTTGTTGCAGTTTGGCCAAGGCCTGGTTCCAACCTGCCATGCTTGGTATTTGGGGCCAGTGCCCTACCCACTGAACCACAGGCACAGCTCAATTTTTTGTTGCAGTTGTCATTGTTGTTGTTTAGTTGGTCCAGGCCAGGTTCGAACCCTCCAGCCTCAGTGTATTTGGCTGGTGCTGTAACCACTGTGCTATGGGTGCCGCACCATGTTCAAAATTTTTATTAAGGATCCACCCTGAGTGTATGACTGTGTTACTGAGTGCCTATAGGGCTGATCTCAATCTCTAGGCTCTAACTCCGACAGCAGAACCAGACAAACACCAATGTATGTGGTAGGGACTAAAGCAGAAGTTCCCCTAGAGGTGCCCAAAGTCAGTCAAGGTACCCCATGAGTCTTTTTCAATATTTCAAAGAAAGGCTGTTGAAGAGAACACCTCTAATAAGAGTGCTTGTGATAATGAAAATAACATTTCTTTTGCTTTTGTTGTTTTTATCCAACTCATACTAATCAGCAGGCAAATAGATAAACTCTTGCCTAATAACAATGTAGAACAGAATTCTTATTAAGTAAGTGATGGGAGTTTTTATTTTTGATTTCATAAGAGACAGGCCCTTGGGCCTGGTGCAGTGGCTCATGCCTGTAATCCTAACACCCTGGAGGACAAGGTGGGTGTATTGCTTGAGCTCATGAGTTCTAGACCAGCCTGAGCAAAAGCAAAACCCATCTATACTAAAAATAGAACTGAGGCAAAAAGATTGCTTGAGCCTAAGAGTTGGAGGTTGCTGTGAGCTATGACACTATGGAACTTTACCCAGGGTGACAACTTGAGACTCTGTCTCAAAAAAAAAAAAAAGACAGGGTCTCACTATGTTCCCTAGGCTGGTCTTTAACTCCTGGCCTCAAGTGATCCTCCCACCTTAGCCTCCCAAAGTATTGGGATTACAGGTGTGAACCACCATGCCAGGCCCTAAAGGGGTTTTTGATAATTAATATAGCTCAGAATAGGTTAGGCTCCTCTGGTCTTGTTCATTTTAACCCCGAGGGCTACTGAAGGACTGAGCAGAGCTTGGAGGCACAGTAAGAGGAGAAAAGAGAATGAGACAGGAAATGGAGAGAACCTGGAAAGGTGCTATTTGCCCACGAAGCAGGCATGAAATAGCCCCAAAAGGTTAGCTAGCTTCCACAGCTGCCCAAAGCATGTCTACTGAGATGCAGATTATGGAGGGTGGCCTCCATGCTGCCCTCTCCAACAGTGCCAGCTGCCTCCAGTGCAGGGCTGTGACGTGGGTAAGCAAGAGTGGGTGTGAGCTGAGCCACCCACTGACGACGGGCCTCTAAATGGCAAAGGCTGAACTACAGCAGTTCAATCCAACACTGACCCTCATTTAACTTGGTATCATCTTAGTGACAGAGGGGAAATGTGCTATAGAGACGTGGGGTGCTTGTGAAGACAACACAAGCAAAAACAGTGATTAATGGGGAAAAGGTCCAGGTGCTGGGAAACAAGGGAGCACAGTGGCACTTGTTCATTACACTCTCCAGAAGCAGCTGAACTCTGCTCTGCTGGGCAGCCAAGAGTTAATCTCCCACAGAGACTTACAGAGCCCTCCATGCAGTGGCTCCTCTGCACCCCAGACCCTCCCAGGACATGAAGGCACACATGTGACACCATCCCCTTGTTCTCCAGCTTTGTGAAATTTCTTTAATTGTAGTAAAAAATATACATAAAATGTACAGTTTAAACTACTTTAAAGTGTCTAATTCAGTGGCGTTAAATCTACAACTTTGTGCAACCATCACCACTAACCATTTTTCTCAAACTCGTCAAAAAATAAAAAAATTAAAAAATAAAAAAACTCTTTCATCACCTCCCAAATGTAATTCTGCACCTATGAAATACTATTTCTCCCTCTCTCTCCTCGACCTCTGGTAACCTCTCCTCTTACTTTGTCTGTATGAATTTGCCTCATCTAGATATTTCAATGTAAGTGGAATCATATAATAAGTGTCCTTTTCTTGTTGGCTTATTTTACATAGCTTTTTTTTTTTTTTTTTTGTTTTTTTTTTGAGACAGAGTCTCACTTTGTTGCCCTGAGCAGGGTGCTGTGGTGTCACAATTCACAGCAACCTCAAACTCTTGGGCTGAAGTGATTCTCTTGCCTTAGCCTCCCAACTAGCTGGGACTACAGGCAGCTGCCACGATGCCTGGCTATTTTGTTGTTGTCATTATTGTTTTAGCCTGAACTAGATCAGGCTGGGTTCGAACCTGCCAGCCTCAGTGTATGTGGCCAGCACCCTACCTACTAAGCTACGGACGTCACCACTTAGCATGTTTCTGAGGTCCATCCATGTTGTAGTGTGTGTCAGAACCACATTTTGTTTATCCACCACCCATCTATTGGACACTTGGATTGTTACTACCTTCTGACAATTGTGAATAATGGTGCTGTGAACACATTCTGAGATCCTGTTTTTTTGGTTTATATACCTATGACATTACCTCTTTTAATACATGGTATCTCCCCTGTTTCAAGAGCCTAAGAAGTCCAGAGTACAGATGTGGAAACCCTCATGCTGGCCAGATCAGCCTCTGGCCAGTGACTGTGAGGGTGGCAGAGGGCTGGCACAGTGCTTCTCCTCCCTCTCCTGAGCAGCTACCAGAGCTGTATCTTCAGTCTCCCCCAAGGAAGAGCAGAGATGCTGCCTCTCCTCTTGGCAGACCCTCATCAGCCTTCCTACTCTGCTCCTAGCTCTGCAACAATGCTCACACCAGCACCCGATCTTAATGTGGTCACAGGCACTTACCAGAAGTTAATAATATGATTCCCTAGGCTGAGATGGCTTTTTTTTTTTTTTTTTAAACAAGGTCTCATTTTGTTGCCCAGACTAGAGTGCTGTGGCATTGGTCTAGCTCACAGCAACCTCAAACTCCTGAGTTCAAGTGACCCTGCCTCAGCTTCCCACGTAGTTGGAACTATAGGTGCCCGCCACAATGCCGAGCTATTTTTTAGAGACAGGGTTTTGCTCTTGCTTAGGCTGGTCTCAAACTCCTGAACTCAAGCAATTCACCTACCTCAGCCTCCCAGAGAGCTAGGATTACAAGCATGAGCCACTGAGCCCAACCAACAACTGGTTTTCTTAAATACTGCTTGGCTGATAAATTTGGGGGTCTTAAATGCAACACTCCTGCACATCTGGGACCCCCCCGCCCCAAATACTTACAATCATTACCCACAGGTCCCGCAGAACACTGGGCAGGAGGATCCCTTTGCAAGTCGGTTAATTCCTAGAACACAAGACAGGGTTAGACCTGGTATACACCTGGGATGCTGCCTCTACACACTCACTCTGACAGCCCAATGGATTATCCTGATGGGAGGGGACTCCTATGCCTCAGGAGCAAGTTGGAGCCATGTAGATCTGCTCTACCCTGAAGCCCATCCTCCACCCACTCAGGTGGAGGACATTCCTTCCCAGGTATGCAGGATATGGGAGAAAAAGAGCCTCAAGAGAGTGTTCTGCCAGGCATGGTGGCTCACGCCTGTAATCCCAGCACTGTGGGAGGCTGCGGAGGGACAATTGCTTGAGCTCAGGAGTTCAAGACTCGCCTGAGCGACAGTGAGACCCCGACTCATGAAAAAAATGGAAAAACCCAGCTGGGCGTGGCAGCGAGCGCCTGTAATCCCAGCGGCTTCCAGAGGCTGAGGCAGCGGGGTGCCCGCAGCCGGAGTCTGAGGTTGTGGTGAGCTACCACGCCCACTGCACTCTGCTCAGGGGCATAGGGTGGGACCCTGTCTCAACAACAACAAAAAAAGTAAAGAAATAAATAATAAAGCAACGAAATAAAATTTTAAAAAGCCCCCCCAAAAAATAAAAATTAAATTAAAAAAAAGAAAGAGAGTGTTCTAGAAAAAAGGCAAGTGCCAGGTTTTAGCTCTGGGCTAATGAAACACTGGATAGAAGCAATTAGCACAATTAAATGCTCAATTAAGGAAAGAACTCTGGTATTTCAATCTTTCTACTCTACCACCTCTGCCCATGTCCCAATCCCACTACCCACCACTGGGTGTGTATGGCAAGTCCTAGGGCTCTGTACATGAAGACTAAGGGCACACAAGGCAAAGTCTAATGCTGCAGGAATTATGCCACAACGAGAGTCCCTTTAAGGGACACCAACTCTAGCCACATTCTTCAAAAGTGATCCAAGTCCAGCATAAGCCTCAAGACCCAAGATTTTGAGCAGTGACTCTCAAGACTTTAGTTTGCGTATGTGAGAATGTTTCCTATACAGTATTTACTCTCCTCCCAAGGTTCTAGGTCTTAGTAAGCATTTGGGGTTTCCACAGAGGTTCTCACAGGAAGGAAGGAGACCCCAGGCTAGAGTGCCGTGCTCTCAGCCTAGTTCACAGTAACCTCACATTCCTGGTACATCATGTGGCAGGGAAAGTCTTCAGAAGATGGCAAACCCGTTTGTACATGTGTACATGTACAAAGTTCACACCTGGCTTATGGCATTCCTCCTCATCTAAACTAAGCCTGTTACTGTCCCATCCATGGATCCTCCTGATCTCACCATCTGTCTCAGGGTATGCTGATCATTCCTGGCCATCCTGTACTTATCACACTTCACCCCAAATTTAATCAGCCATGATGGAGTATAAACACCACAGAAGCCAGAAAATGCTACAAATCAGGGGCATGTTTTCTCCCTGAGAGTTGTTTTGAAATATCTACTAGGATACCACAGGCCAGTTCTCAATTAGCATCTAGTATATCTGAACTTGTTTCCTCACAAGTAAAATGGATTATATGTGGTGAGCTCTCACCAGGCAGCATCACAAATAGTCACAGTGGAAGTGGAATTGGGGAACAACTGAGGCTGTGTAAAGGGCCAGAGGACATACTCAGAAATGTAACAGAGCTACAGAAACCTCTGAAGAATAGCTTCTTTTTGCTTACCTCTGCACTCTGTGGCCCTCAATACCACTATCATTCTGCAGGTTAACTTTATTTCCACTGTGATACTACATGAATGAGTTCTTTAAATGGTACTAAACCTGGTGGTAGAGGCCAATTCCCCTCCAGTTAACAAGGTTTTCCAACACCTCCATGCTTTTGCACTAGCTGTCACCAGAACCTAGAATCCATGTCTCTTAAGGAATGTGATGAACACATCCCTTAAAAGACTTAACGATTTCTAAATGGCCACAAGTGTGTCCCTCTTGATAGACACCAACCAGAGCCCAGGAATCTGAAATGCCAGCTGACATTTCAAAGAAATTAGCACTCAAACACTGCACTCGTGTACCCACCTAATAGGACTTGAAGACTCAGTTCTGAGCTCCAACTCCATCACAGGAAAATCACTTTTACCTCTTTGGAGCTCATAATTGGGGGTTAAGTTGTAATTAAAAATTACACTTGTCTGCTAACTTGCCAGCATGATTATGTAGCCATTTTCTTTCTTCTGCCCTTTTTTTTTTTTTTTTTTTTTGTAGAGACAGAGTCTCACTTTACCGCCCTCAGTAGAGTGCTGTGGCGTCACAAGGCTCACAGCAACCTCCAGCTCTTGGGCTTACGCGATTCTCTTGCCTCAGCCTCCCAAGCAGCTGGGACTACAGGCGCCCGCCACAACGCCCGGCTATTTTTGTTGTTGTTGCAGTTTGGCTGGGGCTGGGTTTGAACCTACCACCCTTGGTATATGGGGCCGGCGCCCTACTCACTGAGCCACAGGCACCGCCTTTTTTTTTGTTGTTGTTTGTTTGTTTGTTTGTTTCAAAACAGAGTCTCATTCTGTTGCCTGGGCTAGAGTGCTGTGACCTCAACCTAGCTCACAGTAATCTCACATTCCTGCATTCAAGTGATCCTCCTACCTCCACCTCCTGGTAGCTGGAACTATAGGCACTCACCACAATACCTAATTTTTCTATTTCTAGTAGAAATAGGGTTTTGCTCTTGCTTGGGCTGGTCTCAAACTCCTGAGCTCAAGGGATCCTCCCACTTCAGCCTCTCAAATTTTTTTCATAATTTTTTAATATAAATTTTTAAGGAGTTTGAGGTTGCTGTGAGCTGGGCTGATGCCATGGCACTCTAGCCTGGACAACTGAGAGGTTAAGGACCACAAATAAGAGGTTATTCCAACACATGAATGAAAGTAAGCGAGTCCAGGTTCTGTGGGCATCATGGCAAAATGCACTCTGGTGCAGGCTGAGTTGGAAAAAGAAGTCAGCACATGGGTTAAGACGGGTGAGAATAAGAGTTGGGAGGATGGGGATTGGTACGCTCATTTCTCCCTGGGCTGGATGGTTCTATTTGGGCAGGTCCCTACATTTGGCCCTATCAACAACAAAGTGAGACTCTGTCTCAAAAACTACAACAACGAAGGATAGTATCTTGGATTTAAGACACAATAAAAGAACTGATAGGTATGCTTAACTCCTTTTTTCTATTAATACTTGAAACTTGAACCCACTTTCCCTTTTTCAGGACTCTTTACTTTTATCATTGTTATTTGTAACAATAATTATTATACAACTTTAACCTGAATGGTCCTTTATAATTAATAAAATATTTATGTATTTATTGATTAGGTAATACATGTTCATGATTAAAAAAAAATTTTTTTTTTTGAGACAGTCTCATTTGTCACCCTCAGTAAAGTGCAGTGGCATCATAGCTTACAGCAAACTCAAACTCTTGGGCTCAAGTGATTCTCTTGCCTCAACCTCCCAAGTAGCTGGGACAGGCACCTGCCACAACGTTTGACTATTTTTAGAGACAGGGTCTTAACTCAGGCTGGTCTCAAACTCCTAAGCTCAGGCAATCCACCTGCCTCAGCCTCCCAGAGTGCTAGGAGTCCAGGTTTGAGACACCTTGCTCAGCCTCCAACTATTTTTTTTTTTTTTTTTTTTTTTTTAAATAGAGACAGACAGGGTCTTGCTCTGTCACCCAGGCTGGAACTCCTAGCCTCACGTAAATCTCCTGAGTAGCTGGGACTACAGGTCTGCACCCAGCTAATTTCTCTGTTTTTAGTAGGACGGGGTCTCACTTTTGATCAGGCCGGTCTCAAATTCCTGAGCTCCAGTGATCCACCTGCCTTGGCCTCCCAGAGTGCTAGGATTTACAGGCATGAGCCACCTTACCTGGCCTCTGAGTTTATTTTTTTAAATCAAGTATTACTCATGCATACAGAAAAAAAAAAAAAAAAAGGAAAAAACAAGTGAAATAAATGAACTTATTTGTTCAGGATTCCTAAAACTTGGTATTCAGAGCCCAACACTTAGTCATTGATGTCTACATCATCTGTGCCTTCCAAAGCAATGGTGATGAAGCAATTCTTCAGTCCTCCACTACTGTTTCTGGAATTTTCTTCCAAGCCAATGATACTCATTATACAAAGCCTTGGTTATAATCTCTTTGCATGCATCCATCAAGAAAAAGTGATCCAGCCTCACCAACTTGAGGGTAGGTAGTACCTTCCTTTTTCAAGTCTATGAAGCATTTGGTTGTTTGACATGGAAGTAGGAAATTATAGTCCTTCTTCCAACAAACAAGTATTTGCTCCACTAATATGAAATTTACTCCCTATTGTTTTGTTTCTATGTGTTCGTAAAAGCTTTTCTTTTCAGTGCTAGATCACAGAATCTTTTTTTTTTTTTTTTTTTGCAGTTTTTGGCCAGGGCTAGGTTTGAACCTGCCACCTCTGGCATGTGAGGCCAGCACCCTACTCCTTTGAGCCACAGGTGCTGCCCTCACAGAATCTTTTTGATGTTTTTTTTTTTTTTTTTTTTTTTTTTTTTTTTTTGTGACAGTGTCTCACTCTGTTGCTAGGCTAGAGTGTCATGGCATCAGCCTAGCTCATGGCAACCCCAAACTCCTGGGTTCAAGTGATCCTCTTGCCTCAGCCTCCCAAGTATTAATAGCTAAGACTACAGGCACCTGCCATAACACCCTATTTTAAGTAGAGACAGGGTCTTGTTCTTGCTAAGGGTGGTCTCACACTCCTAAGCTCAAGTCATCCTCTATCCTCAGTCTCCCAGAGTGCTAGAATTACAGGCATGTACTAGTGCACCCAGCCTTGAAGATTTTATTAAGAGATGGGGTTGTGCTTTGTTATCCAGGCTGGATTATAGTAGCCTGATAATAGCTCATTGCAGCCTAAAACTCCTGGGCTCAAGGGATCCTCCCATCTCAGTCTTCTGAATTGCAAGAACTGGCCCATGCCACCATACCCAGCTAATTTTTTTTAGAAATGGAATCTCACTAAGTGGAATGTCACAATTACATGACAGAGCTATAAATGACTTTTTAAAAAACTGCCCTTTTTGGTATGTTCCCAATCTGCTGTGACGTGTGTATGTATTAAATAGCAAATAATAAAACAAATATAAAAACAAGTGAAATGCTGCCACATAAAACCCTGTCCGTATTAATCACATTTAGAAATGTTCCAATACATGTTCAGATTTTTTAAATATGTATTCTAGTTTTACTGAGGAAGTATTTTATCAACGAAGTGAAAAGTTCATATAAAACCATTCAATTCTGTAGGGCGAGGTGGCTCATGACTGTGATTCTAGCACTCTGGGAGGCCAAGGTGGATGGATTGCTTGAGCTCCGAAGTTCCAGACTAGCCTGAGCTAAAGCAAGACACTGTTTCTAAAAATAGCTAGGCACTGTGGAGGGTGCCCCTAGTCCCAGCTACTCAGGAGGCTGAGGCAAGAGGATTGCCTACGCACAAGAATTTGAGGTTTCTGTGAGCTATGACACCACAGCACTCTACTGAAGGTGACAAAGTGAGATTCTGTCTTAAATGAATAAATAAATAAAATCATTCAATTCCTTTGAAAAAATTTTAAGAAAATGGATAAAGTTGGCTGGCAAGGACTGTAGGTTGGAAACTAAGGGGTGGCTAGGGGATGCCACACACCTGGCTCAACCTGCATACTGCTGCCTACCTACTCAGTACCCATCCCACTTCCTCCTTTCCGAAGAACTCGTGTTCAGTTACATAATATGCAGGGGACTGTGCAAAAATGAAAACGCAGAGCCTCTAGTTGAAGAATTATTAAGAATTTCATAATGCTGTCAGCATAAAACCAAGGGTGTGGCCCTTCTAAGCATGGGGCCCTATGAGAGTGAATGTGACACACCCATAAGCCCAGCCCTGGTTCTTCCTGACCTTATGACTTCAATTGCCTTGGATTTCTAGGTACCACTTCATCCTCAAGGTCCAAACTTGTTTCTCCAAGTCCTCCCTTTTATAAATCATATCAGCCTGCACATGCCACTTCAAACCTACAACCCTTATTTCCCTACTCTGCTCCTACCCAGCGATCCATCTTGTGAATCTCCTTGTCTAATTTTCACCACATCCTCTCCTTAAGTCCTGTCAACTCCACCTCTGCCATGTGGCCCAAGCACTGCTCTGGCCCAGCATCCATTTCATGGTCATTAACTTGGGCAAAGCCTTTGCTGGACTTTCACAATATCTTTATTCTCACTCTTCCCCACTCTGGTCAGAAGGATCTTTTTATAACACAAATCTCAGAATGTCATTCACCTGCTTCAAAGTCCTAGGATAAGAGATGACCCTGTTTAGAGAATAATTTCTCAAAATTACCTCTCTTTTGGATACTTACTTATAAAAAATGAGTAATACTAAGAGACATACTATAATTCCACCTCTGGCAATCAAAACTAATAATCTACATTAAGGAAAACGACTCATCACACAATAATGTTAATCACAGTAAATACTTAATGAACAATTTGCAATAATAATGGCAGTTAACTCAAATCCACTGCTTGGTATATGCCAGGTGTGTGACAAACAGTATCACCTCATTTAATTTTCTTTTTTTAAATTTCAGGTTAATGTAAGGGTACAAACAACTAGGTTACAATGTTTACATTTGTTAAGTAGTCCCTCTTACAGTTGTGTCCTATAATCAAGAGGTGTGCCATATACCCTTTCATTATGCCCATTAAGTGACAGCACACCCAACCCCCTTGCCTGCTTCCTCTCCCCCCTCCTTTTCCCCCTTCTCCACTTTGACTTGGGTGTGTTTTAGATCGTCCTCTGATTTCATGTTAGCATTGAGTACATTGGATATTTGCTTTTCCAAGAAGAAGAATGTGTTTCAACTCCATCCAGGTTAATACAAAAGACATGAAGTCTCCATCTTTTTAATGGCTGAATAGTATTCCGTGGTATATACATACCACAGTTTGTCAATCCATCCCTGAGTTGATGGGCATTTAGGTTGTTTCCACATCTTGGCAGCTGTAAATTAAGCCGTGATAAACAACCTAGAGCAAATTTCTTTATGATAAAATGATTGTTTTCTTCTGGGTAGATTACCTAGTAATGGAATTGGAGGTTCAAATGCGAGGTCTAATTTGAGTTCTTTGAGGATTTCCCATACTTCTTTCCAAATAGGCTGTATTAGTTTGCAGTCCCTTCATTTAATTTTCAAACAGCTCTGTAAACAAGTAGGACAGGGAGGCTAGGAATGATTGAGTGGCCAGCCTGAAGTCCCACTGTAAGCACCCTCGCATTCTAGACTAGTCCAGGTCTGACACCAAAGTCCATGCTTTTACCCATGAAATATAATGACTAAATAAGTTATCAATCGTGTACTTGTGGAATGTTAGTTATAAATACTACTTGCAACATAGAAAATGCTTACGTTCAAGGCTTTGTGAAAATGTGGGATATAATACACGGTATAATTTTTTTAAGTATGGGAAAAAGACTTGTAGTAGGTATACCTAAATGTTAACAATGAGGTGAGAATTAAAAATACTTTTTCTTTCTCCTGCTGTTTCGCATTTTCCAAATTCTACTTAATACATTAAGCCTCCGTAGACTCCCTGCTACCTGGAGAATGAAGACCAGTTGTCCGTAAGGGCCATAGCGGTACCGCGTATCGCACCCCGCACCCGGGCCCAGAGCCTAGCTGTCTCCCCGTTGTCAGGCAGATTCTTTTCTCTTTTCTCCACCTCCGAATTTCTGCTCATCCCTTAAGACTCGGCTCCATCCTCGACCTCCCTGTCGAGCCTTCCAGGATCCCTGCCAAGAACAGACCAGGCTTCCTCCAGGAACATAGCAAAACCCGCTCGCTACCTAGGCGCCAGCAGGTGGCCCAACGTGGCCCCGCCCGCGTGACGTGCCCCACGTGACCTAGGCTCCGCCCAGGTCGCGCAGTTTCCTCCTCAGGCTGCGCCGGCGGCGGTTCCGCCTGTCTTCCAAACAGGTGTATCCGTGGCGCTGTAGCCACCGTTCACGTCTGCCGCCCGCGCCTCGACACTTCGAACTTCCAAAGCATTGGAGGGTGGGAGAGTGCCTACCTTCTGGATCCGCTTCAGCGCCATCCAACCCCCAATGTCCGGGACCGGGACAGCCCAGCCAGGGCTGCCTGAGGCGGCCCAGTGTCGGGTCCACTGCCGCCGCGCTGCACGCCGGGAACCGTCGCCTGCGCGTGCGCGCCGCGGGGGACTGTGGGGCCGTTGTCTTCGCGTGCCTAGCGTCACCAAGCGACCGAGAAGGTCCTTCGGCTGCCCTGCCTTGGGTCAGTTACGCTGGCCGCCGGCACCTGGTTCTGTGGCTTTGCCCTGTTGTTGACTAGGGCCTCGAGAGGCCCGCGGAGAGGGAGGGCTGGTTGGTTTCACAGTGACGCGCTGAGCACCTGCAGGGTGCCCTACGCAATACTCCCTGTCCCCACCTCCTGGGCACCTTCCTAGGCTGTCACAACATAACTTATGAGAGTAGTGGTTTTTCAATTCTGTAAGTATACATCCTTTTATGCGTTATGGTCGGACGTGTTACAGCTGTTTCCACTTAGATGTACGTACACACACATAACCAGTGATATTATGGAGATCTGCATGTTTAGTAGTACTTCCTGTGATTTCGACGTCTTGCCAAGGTTAAGAACCACGGCCTTAAACTGTACGTATCCCAAACTTAATTCTGTCTCCTCTATGATCTGGTCCGTGTCTAGGTCAGTTTTTCAAAATGGGTTATGAACAAATTTGTGTGTCATGAAATTAGTGTAATGGGTTGCAACCAACATTAAAGAAAAATGAAATAGAATAGAAAAAAAATCAGTCATTTTACATAGGTAAGAATTTCAAAAGCTTTGTTGGTGTTTGTAGATGGTATTTATTCCCCACATGTGAAAGGGAGTGCTCTGGGACCAGAGATTTAATCTGAGATTGTCTGTGACCATCCAGGACACAAGGTCACGTCTATCTGTGTATTCAGGCATGATATAAAATGTACTACAGAGGGTGTGATGATTCCCCAGCCATGTCCCTGGCTTCCAGTCTCCCATTCCCCCAATCTGTTCTCCACAACTTTGGGAACTCTCTGAAATGTAAATCTTGCTGTGCTGGGTCTTTGCTCAGAACTCTTCAAGGAAGCCTGTGGCCTACAGGGTTATGTTCAGTGTCATGGAAGGACTTTAAAAATCCAGTATCCTCCATCCTTACCTCTTTTTCCCTAACCTCCAGCCCAGCTGACTATCCAGAGTTTCCATCAATGCATCTATATTTCTTTACTTTTGGCTGCCTTCAATTGTAAAGCTTCCCTCTGAACCCCCCACTCCAACCCTAAGCAGAGCATCCAGTTACATACCAAAGCCAGCTAAAGCATCACTCCATAAACAGCCCAAATCAGGCACCATCCTTGGTTTCATATCTTCATAACACAAATTCCTGTTAGTCTGTGGGTCATCCATCTCCCCACATTGTTTATATGGCCATCCCTTCCCATAAGGTGATCCTAGATTTTTGTAAATGTTTATATGTTTGTGTAAGAATATAAACCCCAGTGATAATGATGGTTATCTTTGGATGGTAGGTTTACTGATCATATTTATAAAATTTCTGCAGAAAATTTCCATTTGTGTAATTTAGGAAAAAATGGAATTATAGGATAGAAAAAATCAGGCTCGGTGCCTATAACTCAGCAGCTAGGGCACCAGCCACATACACCAGAACTGGCAGGTTCGAACCTAGCCTGGGCCTGCCAAACAACAGTACAACTACAACAAGAAAAAAAATAGCCGGGCATTGTGGCGGGTGCCTGTATTCCCAGCTACTTGGGACACTGAGGCACAAGAATCATTTAAGCCTAAGAGTTTTGAGGTTGCTGTGAGCTGTGGTGCCATGGCACTCTACTCAGGGGGTGACATAGTGAGACTCTGTCTCCCAAAAAAAAAAAAAAAAGAAAAAAATCAATTTTTATTCCTTTTGGTAGTCTGTGCCATTTTCTAAGCTTTTTACTATGTTTGTATGTACTATTTAACTTTTTAACCTTGAAATAGTTTTAGGTAAACAGAAATGTTATGAAACTAATACACAAGATGTTTAAAAATTGATAAATTCTACTTCATAAAAATTTAAAACTTTGGGAATGGTTGCTCATCACTATAATTCCAGCACTTTGGGAGGCTGAGGCAAGTGGACTGCTTGAGCTCAGGAATTTGAGATTAGCCTGAGCAAGAGTGAGACCCCTGTCTCTACTAAAAATAGAAAAACTAGCCAGGCATCATAGCAGATGCCTGTAGTCCCAGCTGCTCAGGAGACTGAAGCAGGAGGATCTCTTGAGCCTAGGAGTTTGAGGTTCCTTTGAGCTATGATGTGCTGTGACACTCTCCCCAGGGCAACAGTGAGATTCTGTCCCCCCCCCCAAAAAAAAAATGGGTCTAAAATCCAAACTATATAAAGAACTCAGTAAAAAGACAACTTGCCTATTCAAAACTGGACAAAACATTTGAATAGACATTTCTTTAGAGAAGATATACAAGGTAATAAACACATTATAAAAAAGCATCATTAATCATTAGGGAAATACAAATGAAAGCCACAGTGAAATACCACTTCACCTTCTTTAGGATGTCTGTAATCAATAGGACAGAAAGTGCTGACCAGCATGTGAAGTTGGAACCCTCACACTGGTGCAAATGTAAAATGGTGCAGTCATTTTTGGAAAACAGTTTTTCCTCAGAAAGTCAAATTAGAGTTGCCATATGACCTAGTAATTGCATTCTTAGATGTGTACCCAAGAGAAATTAAAATAAAGGTTGAGAGCTGTGGCTTATACCTTATCCTTGCTGGGAGGCTGAGGCAGGTGGATTGCCTGAGCTCAAGAGTTTGAAACCAGTCTAAGTGAGAGCAAGGCCCTGTCTCTAAAAATAGCTGGCGTTGTGGCGGGCATCTGTCGTCCCAGCTACTTGGGAGGCTGAGGCGAGAGAATTGCTTGAGCTCAAGAGTTTGAGGTTGCTGTGAGCTGTGACACCGTTATATTCTACTAAGGGTGACAAAGATTCTGTCTCCGAACAAAAAAGAAATGCCTGCACAGAAACATGGATGTAAGTGTTTATTGCACTGTTCATACTAGCCAAAGATCAAAACAACCCACACATTCGATGGATACTTTTGGAATGAAGTATTGATAACAATAGAAATGTATTGTCACCGTTCTTCATTGTTCTGGAGGCTAAAAATCTGAAATCGATATATTGGCAGGGTTGGGTCCTTCTGATGGCTATGACGTGATGTTTTCTGTGCCTCTTTACTAGCTCCTTGTAGCCTCAGGGAGTCTTTGATTAGTAGGTGGTCTCTATGTGTCTTCACATTGTCTTCCCTGTATGCATTTCTGTCTTTGTGTCCAAATCCCCCCCACACACACTTTTTTTTTTTTTTTTGAGAGACAGGATTCTGCTTTGTTGCCCAGGCTACAGTGCAGTAGTGCTGTCATAGTTCACCACAACTTTGAATGTGTGGGCTCAGACAATCCTTCCACCTCAGCTTCCCAAGTAGCTTGAGACTACAGGCATGTGCTACCATATCTGGCTAGTTTTTAAAATATTTTGTAAAGAAGGGGTTTTGCTGTGTTGCTGGGCTGGTGTTGAACTCCTGGCCTCAAGTAGCCTCCTTGGCTTTCCAAAGTGCTAGAATTACAGGCCAAATTTCCCCTTTTTATAAGGACACAATCATTTAATTAAGGCTCATACTAATGACCTTAAATTAACTAGATCATCTTTCCAAACAAAGTCACATTCATAGCTACTGGAGGCTAGTACTTAGACATATTTTGGGGGGACACAATTCGGCACATAAGAATGGATAAACCTGAAAAACTTTATTCTAAGTCTGAACTATTTTTACTTAGAATGTTTTTGACACCAAGTATATGGAGGTTTTCTCCCTGGTACCAATCAATTCTTTAACTCTTCAGATACCAACTGCTATCTTACAATTCATTTAATTCTGACTGTAACGAGGAGTTAGAGCAGGCACACCCCACAGGTTAAACACTCAGTTTCAGAAGACTGCTAGTCATAAGCTTCAGGTTGCCAACTGGCTATAAATTGAGAGTTCCTACAACCCCCTCCTCGTGTTCAGTAATTTGCTAGAACCCCTTAAAAATCTCAGGGAAAACACTTCACTATTACACGAGGTCTGACAATTAAGTTTATGAACTTGTTACCATGTGCTTACGTTAGTAACACTGTACAGACAATAAGGATTCACAGCTCAGGGGTTAGAGTGCTGGGTACACACAGGGGTGATGGGTTCGAACTTGGCCTGGACCTGATAAACAAAAAAAACTCTTGGTATATCAGTGTCTCATAGTTGTGTTCAGGTTGACTGGTGGTGTCTTGCTGAGTGGCATTAATTATTATTGCTACATGTTTTTGTGTGCCATTGGGAGAATGTTGGAGTTTGAATTACAGCAAGGAACAAATATTTGTAAATTTCTTGTTAAACTTGGCAAGTGGAAGTGAAATCAGGCACACCTTAATCAAAGTGTATGGGGACAATGCCATGAAGAAAACAGCAGTATATAAATGGATTATGTGTTTTTCTGAGGGAAGAGAAAGCATCATTGATTGAGAGGTCAGGGTGGCCAGTAATGAGCAGAACTGAAGAAAATATTGCAAAAATTTATTAAATTGTGCATCAGAATCATTGGCTGACTGTGAGAAGCATAGCAGATCAAGTAAACATCAGTAGAGAAACAGAAAAATATTAACTGAAAATCTTGGCCAGCAACTCATAGCTCTTGCACCATGACACTGCACCAGCTCACATGGCACTGTGTAAAGGAGTTTTTAGCCAGTATTAGAACACCCTCCCTAGTAACCTGATCTGGCCCCCAGTGATTTTTTTCTTTACCCTAAGATAAAGGAAATATTGAAAGAAAGACATTTTGATGACATTCAGGACATTAAATGTAATACTATGACAGCTTTCCTGGCCATTCCAGAAAAAGAGTTCCAAAATTGCTTTGAAGGGTGGACTAGGTACTGGTGTTGTCGCTTACCAAGGGGAGTACTTTGAAGGTGACCATAGTGATACTTAGCAGTGAGGTATGTAGCAATTTTTCTAGGATGAATTCATGACCTTAATTGTCCAACCTTTATTATAAAGGATACAAATGAATGGCCAAAGGAAGTGGTACACAGGGCTATGTTCAGAAAGGACCCTGAGTGAGAGCTTCTGTCTCTTACAGTTGTGATAGACCACCCTCCTGGTGGGTGGATATGTTCACCAACCCAGAAGTTCTCTGAACCCCATTAACATGATTGGTTAAATCATTAGCCATTGATTACTGAACTCAGTCTCTATCTAGTAGCCTACCCAGATTTACCCATTAACATAACTGAAGTATGGTTAAAAGGGGTTTGTTATGATTATCGAAAGACTTCCTATTAAGTCTGCCATTCAGGAAATTCCAAGGATCTTAAATCTGAGGGGCCAGGGACAAAGACCAAATATGTATTTCTTATATCACACTAAGTGAAAGAAGCCAGTTGCCAAAGGCCAAATATATGATACCATGTTCATGAACTGTCCAAAATAAGAAACTATAGAAACAGAAGGTAAATTAATGGTTACCTTGGGCTGAGGGATAGAAAGAATGGGGGATGATTGCTGATGGACAAATTATATGTCTCTAAAACTGTTTTTAATAATAGTAATAATATCCAGAGTTCTTACATACCCTTCACTCAGCTTCCCCTAATGTTAGAATCTTCTGTAACGTAATAATCTAATCCAAAAATTAACTTCTATGCAATATAATTAACTAATTTACAGACTTTATTTGAATTTTTTATTATTATTTTTTGAGGCATGATCTCACTTTGTCTCCTAAGCTGGAGGAGAGTGGCATGATCATAGCTCACTACAGCCCCGAACTCCTAGGCTCAAACAATCCTCTCCTGCATCAGCCTCCTGAGTAGCTGGGACTATCAGTGATTGCCACCATGCCTAGATAATTTATTTATTTATTTTGAGCCTCACTTTGTCATCCTGGGTTGAGTGCTGTGGTGTCATAGCAACCTCAAGTTCTTGGGTTCAAGTGATTTCTCTTGCCTCGGCTTCCCAAGTAGCTGGGACTATGGGCGCCCACCACAATGCCTGGGTATTTTTAGAGGTGTAGTCTCACTCTTTCTCAGGCTGGTCTTGATCTCAGGCATTCATTCACCTGCCTTGGCCTCCCAGAGTGCGTGAGAGTATTTTGTTTGTCTTTTTATAGGCATGAACCACTACGCCCAGCCTCTGGATAATTAAAAAAAATATTTTGTAGAGAGGAGATTTCACTGTGTTTTCCAGGCTAATTTCAGAACTCCTGGCCTCAAGCAGTCCTCCTACCTTGGACTTAAAAAGTGGTGGGATTACAGAGGTGAATGTGTCACTACGTATAGCCTCATGTTTTGCTTATTGTCAGACTGATACTGGACTTTGGGTTTTTGTTCCATGATTCAATAGAAATTGGCACAAAACTGGGAAGATTTAGGCAGGCAAAACTTTATTTGGGGCTTTTGTGCAAACAAAAGGGAGGCAGTACTGGTTACAAAGCAGCCAGACTGGCTCTCTGAACAAAGGGCTGGGAGACTTCTGAAGGGTAGAGAAAGTTCAGCATTGAAATCATAACCCATAGAGGCTACATTTTCTTGGCAGCTGCACATTCAGTGATCATGCTTCTTCACACATCACATATCTCATTAGTGTGTTATACCTCTGTCGTTGGGTGTAATTTTTAGCATTAAAATGAAGGAAAAGATCTACCAGGGGTAAACTTTGGGCTTCATCTTGGCAGCAACCAGTTTGTACTGGCTTTGACTAAGGCAGTGGGCCCCTGCTCCAGTGGTCTCCATGTCCTAGTAAAGAAAGTAGAAATACTTTGTACTGAAGCTGGGTGTTAATCATTTTTAAGGTTTTTGTTCAGTATTGTAAGCTGACTTAGGCTCTGGCTCAAGGCTTAGGCAGGTAGCCAAAGTTCACCTCCTGTACTATCTGACACCTAATGTCCTTTTTCTAGTCCAGGATCTAGTTTAGCATCCCAGGTTGCATTTATCTTGTCACTTTAGCCTCTTACAATCTTTAATGAATTTATCTCGTCATCTTAGCTTCCTACTATCTTGAAAGAATCTTTGTCTTTCATGACCTTGACACTTCAGATGGGTATAGGAAAATTATTTTGTAGAATTTTCTCCCTTTGGTTTTTTAAATGTTTTCTGATTGATGAAATTAAGGTTATACATATTTGTCAAAAACACTATAGCAGTGATATTGTGCCCGTCTCTGTGCATCATATCAGAATATGCAATATTGATGTCTTATTACTTGTCAGACGTCTGGTTGCTTTGTTGAGGTGGTATCTGCAAGATTTCTCCTTTGAAAAATAAAAAAATCAATTTTTTTAAATTAGTAAGTACCTTGTGGGTAAAAACTTTGAGATAATGCAAATATCCTGTTTCTTACAATATTTTCGTCTACTGATTTTAGTTTCTATTCTTTCCTATAGCAGTTACTACTGTGGTGTTTGCCAAATAGTAATTTTCTATTTTTTTTTTCTTTTTACATTTGCTGTTTCTTAAAGAGCTGTAATTTTTCTCCTATTTATTTATTTGCTTATTATTTTGTTTATATTTTAGTATTATTTATTCTCTTGCTCAGATTGTCTTAGATTTGGCTACTGAGAGCTTGTTACAGGCAGCCTATAAAATGGCTTCAAATTATCTCCCCTCCTCATATTCACATCCTTTTGTAATTTTCTCTCCTTGAGTGTGTACTGGTCTTAGTGACACTTCTAAGAGAGGATGGGGTGTCACTTTTGAGATTAGGGTTAGAAAAAGACTAGCTTCCAGCCTGGGCAGACTTTTTCATTGTCTAACTTTCTTGCTCACTGGCTCACTTGCTGTGGTGGAAGCCAGCCCATATCGTGAGATGCCCTATGGAGTGGCCCATGTAGCAAAGCCCATGTGGCAAGGAACTGAGGGAGGCCTCTCAGCAATAGCCAGTGAGAAACTGAGGCCTTGAGTCCAGTAGCCCACAAGACATTGAAACCTAAGATGTAAGTGGATTATTCCCCAGTCAGGCCTTGAGGTGATCCTGGCTGACAGCTTAACTGCAACCTCATGAGAAAACTTAAAAGAACCTGTATTCCATTTATGAGGGCTACCATAAAAAAAATACATGCTGGAAGCCAGATGCAATGGTACATATACCTGTAATCCCAGTTGTACAGGTTGGAGGCTCAGGTGGGAGGATTACTTGAGTCCAAGAGTTCAAGGCTGTAGTGAACTGTGATTGTGCCGCTGCACTCCAACCTGGGTGATAGAGCAAGATCCTATCTCTTAAAAAAACAAAACAAAACCCTATATTACTGGGTAGCTTAAATAACAGAAACTTATTTTCTCATAGTTCTAGAGGCTAGAAGTCCAAGATTGATTAGAATAGCAGGTTTGGTTTATTTTGAGGCCTCTTTTCTTGGCTTAAAGATGTAACCCCTCTTCTATTATTGCAGCCCCTTCCCCTCTGGCTAAAGTGATTTTTTAGGGGATTTAAAAGGTAAGATGCCCTTTCCCCCCTACTTTATTGTTTTTCTTTTTCACCTTTTGGGAGGTAAACATTAAAGATGAGTGTATTTTAAAAAACAACTGCATATATGGGGAAAATTAGTGAGTGACCAAAAGGAAATGTCCAGGAAATATAAAAGCTCAGAAAACACTAGTGACAACTTTCAGTTTATATTTCAGGTTGATCCTTGGCACACAGAGGCAGATTATAAAAATCAAAACAATAGCAAAACCCAGTACACCCTGAAGAAGGAAGAGATTCTGAGTTTCAGAGTTACCAGATTGTTAGATTCACATGCCTATTTTTCAATAAAAAATAACAAGGCATACAACAAAAAAAGAAAATATGGCTCATTCAAAAAGGGGAAAGATGTCAACAAAAAAACCCTGAAAAAGACCTAATGAAAGATGTACTCCACAAAGACTTTAAAATAATTATTTTAAAGATGCTAGGAGAACAAAAAGAAGATGTAGAGAAGGTGAAGAAAACGATGTATGAACAAATGGCAATATTGGTAAAGAGATAGAAAAGCTAAAAAGAAACCAAAAAATAGTTCTTGAGCTAAAAAGTATAACTAGGTAAAAGAAATTGCTAGAGAGATCCAAAGGCAGATTTGAACAGGAAAAAGAATAAGTGGACTTGAAGATAAGACAATGGTAATTGTTAAGTTTGAGGAACAGAAAGAAAGAAGATTGTAGAAAAATAAACAAGAGTCTAGGGGATCTGGTGGACATCATCAGGCAGACCACCATATGCACTCCCACAACATATGTGGGAGTCCCAGAAGGAGAGAAAAAAGGAAATGGGTAAGAGATTGTTTGAAGAAATAATGGCTGAAAACTCTCCTAATCTGATGGAAGACATGAATGTACACATCCAAGTAGCACAATGAATTTCAAGTGAGATGAACTTAAAGAGACCCACACCAAGACACATAATTAAATTTGAAAAAGCCAAAGACAGAAAATCTTAAAATCATTAAGAAAGAAGTGATTCATCACATTCAAGGGCTATTGAATAAAATCATGAGCAGATTTCTCAGCAGAACTTTTTTTTTTTTTTCTTTTTGAGACAGAGCCTCAAGCTGTTGCCCTGGGTAGAGTGCCATGGCATTAGAGCTCACAGCAACCTCCAACTCCTGGTCTCAAGCGATTCTCCTGCCTCCGCCTCCCAAGTAGCTTGGACTACAGGCACCTGCCACAATGCCCGGCTATTTTTTGTTTGCAGCCATCATTGTTGTTTGGTGGGCCCAGGCTGGATTCGAACCCACCAGCTCAGGTGTATGTGGCTGGTGCCTTAGCTGCTTGAGCCACAGGCGCTGAGCCTCATCAGAACTTTTTAAGGCCAGAGGCAGTGGACTGATATATTCCAAGTGCTTAAAAAAAATCTACTGCCAACCAAGAAAGCTTTATCTGGCAAACTGTCCTTCAAAAATGAAGAAATTAAGATATTTAGTCTGGGTGCGGTGGCTCCCAGGGTGCTAGGATTACAGGTGGCACCTATAATCTGGAAAGCCAAGACAGGTGGATTGCTGGAGGTCAGGAGTTTGAGACCAGCATGAGCAAGAGTGAGATCCCTCTCTAAGAAAACTAGCTAGGCATGTGTGAGGCGCCTGTAATCCCAGCTACTCAGGAGGCTGAGATGAGAGGATCACTTGAGCCCAGAAAATGGAGTTGCTGTGAGCTATGACACCATGGCACTCTACCAAGGGCAACATAGTGAGACTGTCTCAAAAAAAAAAAAAAAAGAAAAGAAAGAAATCAAGATATTTACAGATAAAAGCTGAAGGAGTTTGCTACCCTTAGACTGGCCCAGCAAGAAATGATAAAGGGAGTCCTACATACTACTAAAAAATACTAAAGAATAAATAAAAGGAAAGACACAACTATGTTCATGGGTCAGGAGATTTAAGATTGTTAAGATGTCAATATTACCCAAGGTGATCTAAAGGTACGATGCAATCCCTATCAAAATCCTAGTGACAGTTTTTGCTGAAATAGAAAAACCCATCCTAAAATTCTTTTAGAATCTCAAGGGATCTGAGCCACTGCACCTTGGCCTGGAACTGCACACTTTAAAATGGTAAATCGTGTGTATTTTACCACAATAAAAAAAATGACAAAAAAGTAATTTAGTTCATAAACATCTTCTCTGATGATGTTTGCTAAACATAGCCAATTTAAAGTTTCATTTATACAACACTGGATACAGCTGCTTAAAAAGAAAAAGAAAAGGCCAAGTGTGGTCACTCACTTACAATCCTAGCACTCTGGGATGCCTAGGCAGGTGGATTGTTTGAGCTCAGGAATTTGAGACCAACCTGAGCAAGATTGAGAACCTGTCTCTCAAAATAGCTGGGCACCTGTAATCCCAGCTACTTGAGAGGCTGAGGCAAGAGGATCACTTGAGCCCAACAGTTTGTGGTTGCTATGAGTTATGACGCCATTGCACTCTATTGAGGGTAACAAAGTAAGACTGTCTCAAAAAAAAAAAAAAAAAAAAAAAAGGCTCAGTGCCTGTAGCTCAGCGGCTAGGATGCCAGCCACATCTAACGGAGCTGGAGAGTTTGTCTTTGTTGTTGCCTGCCAAACAACAAAGACAACTACAACCAAAAAATAGCCAGGCACTGTGGTGGGTGCCTGTAGTTCCAGCTACTTGGGAGGCTGAGGCAAGAGAATCACTTAAGCCCAAAAGCTCAATAAATAAAAATAAAAGAATAAACCTATAGAACGTATCTCATTCATAACCCATGGACCGCCTTCTTTTTACCTACTAATACCATTTTCTTTGGATATATATCCAGAAGTGGGATTTCTGGGTTATCTGGCAATTCTATTTTTGATTTTTTTTTTTTTTTTTTTTTTTTTTTTTGAGACAGAATCTCAAGCTGTCACCCTGGGTAGAGTGCTGTGAAGTCACAGCCCACAGCAACCTCAAACTCTTGGGCTCAAGCGATTCTCTTGCCTCAGCCCCAAGTAGCTGTGACTACTGGTGCCCAACACAACACCCGGCTATGTGCAGTTGTCATTGGTATTTTAGCTGGCCTGGGACAGGTTCAAACCCACCAGCCTCAGTGTATGTGGCTGAGCTATGGAAGCTGCCTATTTTTGATTTTTTGAGAAACTTTTCCTGCTATCTTCCATAATGGCTATACTAATTTACATTCCCATCAACTGTGTGGAGGGGTTCCTTTTTCTCCACACCGTTGTCAACATTTATTGTTCATCTTTTTGATAATAGTCATTCTGGCAGGTGTGCGGTAATATCTTATTGTGGTTTTTAATTTTCATTTCTCTGATTATTAGTGATTTTTTCATATACCTGTTGGCCACTTGCCTTCTTTTGAGAAATTAAAAACTGCACTTTTTTAATCAAGTTTTTGTTGCTTATTTTTATTTCTATAAAATTGGTGGTAATGTCCCCATTTACATTTCTTATTTTAGTAATTTGTATATTCTCTCTTTTTTCTGTTTTGCTTTTTTGAAAGATAAGGTTTTGCTTTGTTGCCCAGGATTGGTGATCATACCTCACTGCAGTCTTGAACTCCTGGGTTCAAGCAATCCTCCCACCTCAACTTCCCAAGTAGCTGGGACTACAAGTGCATGCCACCAGGTCTAACTACCAGGGTCTTGCTCTGTTGCTCAGGCTAGAGTACAATGGCAACATCATAGTTCACTGCAACTTCAAATTCCTGAGCTCAAATAATCCCCCTGCCTCAGCTCCTCAGATAGCTGGAAATACAAGCACATACCACCACACCTGACTAATTTAAATTTGTTTTTTTCAGAGAGATGGGGTCTTACTGTTGTCCAGGATGATCTTGAACTCCTAGAGTCAAGCAGTCCTCCCACCTCAACCTGTAAGTGCTGGAATTACAGGCCTAAACCACCAGGACTGGCTCTCCTTTTTTCTGTCAGTCTATCTAATAAAGGTTTATTGATCTTTTCAAAGAAACAACTTTTGTTTTTCTTTTTTTTTTTTTCCAAGATGGAGTTTTACTATGTTGCCCTCGGTAGAGTGCTGTGGCATCACAGCAACCTCAAACTCTAGGGCTTAAGTGATTCTCTTGCCTCAGCCTCCCAAGTAGCTGGGACTATAGGTGCCCACCACAATGCCTGGCTATTTTTTTTGTTGTAGTTGTCATTATTTAGCAGGCCCAGGCTGGGTTCGAACCCACCAGCCCTAGTGTACATGACCAGTGCCCTAACCACTGAGCTATGGGTGCTGAGCCCAATTTTTGGTTTCTTTGGTTTTCCCTATTGTTTTTCTGTTCTCTTTTATTTTTCTCTAATCTTTATTATTTCATTCCTTTTGCTAGCTTTGGGTTTAGTTTGTACTTCATTTTGTTATCAGAACTTCAGCACTTGTCCCTTGAAGCTGCATCAAAACAAAGAGGGACAGCTGTTTGAGAAGGAAAAAGAGGCTTGTTACTTTGCTAAGCAAAGGAGGAAACTGGCACCTCAAAATCTAAATTCCTTACAGAAGCACGGAGCTTTTAAGGTTTTGATCCCATAATCCCATTTTGGGCCAATACAGTCTCCTGGCCTCTGCAACAGTCATGTGACCTTATCCAGATTAATCCTATCTTCAGCTAAGACAGTGGTTCTCAACCTTCCTAATGCCGTGAGCCTTTAATACAGTTTCTGTGGGTTGCGACCCACAGGTTGAGAACTGCTGTCGCTAAGAGGATCTCATGACCTACACCCATCACATCTTTAGCTAAGAAGATCTTATAATTTCTGCCCAGACAATTCCCTTGAGCTATCTTCTGTGGCACAAAGAGTCAGAAGCATCCCCGCCCCTCCCAACTACTGGCTTGCCGCAGGGATGCAGGTTCCACTTAGAATTCCAAAAATGTTGGGGAGACCGAAAATATCTGCCATTTTATTTTTGGGCTATTCCCTCTGCAACAATTTTATTTTTATTAAGGGAAAGAGTTAAGTAATTTATTTGAGTTTTTTTATTGGAGGCATTATAGCTATAAATTTCCCTCTTAGAACTGACAGCTGATCCCGTAACTTTTGGTATGATGCATTTTATTTATTTATTTTATTTTTTTGTAGAGACAGAGTTTCACTTTATTTTCCTCGGTAGAGTGCCGTGGTGTCACAAGGCTCACAACAACCTCCAATGCCTGGACTTAGACAATTCTCTTGCCTTAGCCTCCTGAGTAGCTGGGACTACAGGTGCTCGCCACAACACTCTGCTGTGTTTTTGTTGTAGTTTGGCCGGGGCCCAGTTTGAACCCTCCACCCTCAGTATATAGGGCCAGTGCCCTACCCCCTGAGCCACAGGCACTGCCCGATGCATTTTATTTTTGTTGAGGTATTTTCAGTCTCCTTTAAGGTTTTTTTCCATTGGTGGTTTATGAATTTGTTGTTTAATTTTCACATATTTGTGGATTTTCCAGTGTTTCTTCTATTATTGGTATCTATTCATTCCATTGTGGTCAGAACAGATAAATTATTTAAAATATTTTTGTTTTGTATCTTTTGTATTTTTGTTTTTTTCTTTTTTTCAGAGACAGGATCTTACTGTTTGGATTGTCTCTGCCCAGAATGAAACTCATGGGCTCAAGTGATCCTCCCCCTTCAGCCCCCCAAGTAGCTGGGATTATGGATGTATAGCACTGTTCCCAGTTTATGGGGGTTATTTGTTTTGAGACAGAATTTTGACTCTGTTGCTCAGGCTAGAGTGCAATATCATCATCAGCTCACTGCAACTTCAAACTCCTGTGCTTAAATGATTCTCTTGACTCAACCTCCTGAGTAGCTGGGACTGCAGGTGTGCACTACCACCATGCCTGGCTAATTTTATTATTTGTTGTAGAGACAGGGGTCTTTTGTTGGTCTTGAACTTCTGACTTTAAGCAATTCTCCTGTCTCAGCCTCCCAGAGTATTACAGGTGTGAACTCCTTTTCCCTGCCCTGGCTTGTGTTTTAAAGATTTAACAAGGCTTGTTTTGTGACCTAATCTATGGTCTAGTTTGCAGAATGTTCCATGTGTGCTTTAGAAGAATATTGCCAGGCATGGTGGCTCATGCCTGTAATCCTAGCATTCTGGGATGCTGAGGTGGGTGGATTGCCTGAGCTCATGAGTTCAAGACCAGCCTGAATAAGAGTGACACACCGTCTCTAAAAATAGCCTTGTATTGTGGAGCACAGCTGTAGTCCCAGCTACTTGGGAGGCTGAGGCAAGAGAATCGCTTGAGCCCAGGAGTTTGAGGTTGCTGTGAGCTATGACACCATGGCATTCTACCAAGGGCAGCAAAGTGAGACTCTGTCTCAAAAAAAAAAAAAAAAGGAAGAATATGTCATTCAGTGGACTGTTATGTATATGTCTGTTCCAATTTATTTATAGTGTTGTTCAGGTCTTCCATTTCTTTTTTTTTTTTTTAATTAAATCATAGCTGTGTACATTAATACAATCATGGGGTACAATGTGCTGGTTTTATATACAATTTGAAATGTTTTCATCGAACTGGTTAACATAGCCTTCACGGCATTTTCTTAGTTATTGTGTTAAGACATTTATATTCTACACCTAGTAAATTTCACATGTACCCTTATAAGATGTACAAGTCTTCCATTTCTTTATTGATCTTCTGTCTAGTCATCCTATCTATTATTTAAAGTGGGATATTAACGTTTCTAATTATTATTGTAGAAGTATCTATTTTTCCCTTCAGTTCTTTCAGTGTTTGCATCATATATTTGGGGGCTCTTTCATTTAGTGTGTATATGTTATGTCTTTTTGGTGAATTGACCCTTTTGTCAATATATAATGTTCTTATATAGTCCTTACAACAGTTTTTTTTTTTTGTTGTTGTTGTTGTTGTTGTTGTTCTTTTTTAAAAAATAATTCTTTTTATTTAGAGGCCGGGTATTGCTGTGTTGCCTAGGCTGGCCTCAAACTCCTTGGGTCAAGGGATCCTTCTGCCTCAGCCTCCTGAGTAGCTAGGACTAGAGGTATGCACTACCTTGTTTGGTACTTCTAACAGTTTTTGACTTAAACAAAACTCTAACAGACTTTTGACTTTGTGTGATATTAGTACAAAGTATAGCCACTTTACCTCTGTTAGTTACTATTTGTATGGAATATTTTTCCTGTACTTTTACTTTCTATTTTTTTTTTTTAATCAGAGAATTCTTTGCATTTTTTTTTTTTATTTTCACATATACATGTGTTCGTTAGGCTTCCACTTTTTGCCGTCACAAAATTAAAAAGGCTTAAACTTTAACAACAATAACAATATTTAAGATGGGGGCCAGAAACAAAAACCTCACCAAAAAAATGAACAAAAACAAATACATTCAGCAAAGAAATCAGACAATTGCTGCAACAAAGTATTAAGCAATAATATAATAGTAATGCAAAGAAAGTAACATTCACATTGTTAAATAAGAAAATGTCTATTATAGAATGCTTTGACTCTCAGGTTCAGTATGGAGTCATCAATTAACTACTTCTTATTTTTTCCCCAAAGTATCAAAGAATAGACAACTAATATTTATAAATAAAGATAAAAGATAATTTCAAAAAATAGATCATGCCAAATCTTATAGACAATAAAAAAAGAAGAAATACTTCAAAATCATTCTACTTAATCTGGATACACCTGATACTAAAATTAGAAACATTATCAAAATTACTTTTAATTTCCACCTATTTGCATCTTTAGATCTAAAGTGAGTTTCCTGTAGACGTATGATATATGATAAATATAGCTACTATTTTAATTGTGTTTTTTAAATCTATTCTGCCAGTATCTGCCTTTGTTTGGACAGTTTAATCCACTTACATTTAAGGTAATTGCTAAGGTAAGTAAGGAAACTTACTATCATTTTGCTGTTTGTTTCATCTTCCTTTCTCTTTCCTTTCCCTTTGCTTTCCCTTCCCTTGCCTTTCCCTTCCCTACCCCTTCTCTTTTCCTTTCCTTTTCATTCCCTTCCTTTTACTTTCCCTTTCCTTCCTTTTATTTTTTAGATAGGTCGGCCTCTGTCACCCAGGCTACAGTATAGTGGTTAGTCATCATAGCTCACTGCAACCTCAAACTTTTGGGCTCAAGAGGTCTTCTTGCCTCAGCCTCTCAAGTAGCTGGGACTACAGGCATGAGTCATGGTGCCTGGCCTATTTTTCATATTTCTTTTTTTTTTTTTTTTTTGAGACAGAGTCTCACTATGTTGCTCTCAGTTGAGTGCTGTGACATCACAGCTCACAGCAACCTCAAACTCTTAGGCTTAAGCAGTTCTCTTGCCTTAGCCTCCCAAGTAGCTGGGACTACAGGCGCTTGCCACAATGCCCAGTTATTTTTGTTGTTGTAGTTGTTATTGTTGTTTGGCAGGCCCGGGCGGGTTCAAACCCGCCATCCCTGGTGTATGTGGTCAGTAACCTAGCTGCTGAGCTACAGACACCAAGCCTATTTTTTATATTTCCAATAGATTTTTTTTTCTTCCTCATTTCTTCCATATGGCTATCTTTTGTGTTGTTTGTTTGTTTGTTTGTTTCGTTTTTTGAGACAGAATCTTGCTCTGTCATCCCAACTAGAGTGCCATGGCCTAAATTTAGCTCACAGCAACCTCAGTCTTCTGGGTTCAAGCAATTCTTCTGCCTCAGGCTCCTGAGTAGCTGGGACTGCAGGCATATACCACCATGCCTGGCTAATTTTTCTGTTTTTGGTAGAGACAGGGTCTTGGTTTGCTCAGGTTGGTCTTGAACTCCTAAGTTTAAGCAATCCTCCCACCTTGCTAGGATTACAGGCATGAGCCATTGTGCATGGCCATGCAACTATTTGCTTTGTGGTTACCATAAGGCTTTTACATAACATACTAAAGCTACAACAATCTAATTTGAATTAATACCAACTTCAGTTGAATATAAAAACTCTGCTTATACGTGTAAAGTTCTATCCCTCCTTCATGTTATTAATGTCACAAATTACATCTCTATACATTATGTACCCAATAATGTAGATTTAAATTTTTTTTTTTTTTTGCAGTGGCTCATGCCTATAATCACAGCACTCTAGAAGGCTGAGGTGGGTAGATTGCTTGAGCTCAGGAGTTTGAGATCATCCTGAGCAAGAGTGAATCCCCATCTCTACTAAAAATACAAAAAGTAGCCAGGTGTTGTGGTGGGCTCCTATATAGTCCCAGCTACTTGGGAGGCTGAGGCAAGAGGATTGGTCAAGCCCGAGAGTTTGAGATTGTTGTGAGCTGTGATACAAGGCACTTGACCCAGGGTGACAGAGTGAGATGCTGTCTCAAAAAAAAATATTTATATATATATAATTTTTAATGCATTTGTCTTTTAAGTCTTGTTGAAAATAAAATGTGGAGTTTTTATACAAACCAAACTATAGTACCACTGGCTTTTATTTTTGATTATGTATTTCTCTTTACTGTAGATCTTTACATCTCACACTGTGGCAATTTACCATCTAGCATCCTTTCATTTTAGTCTGAAAGACTCTTTTTACCATTTCTTTCTTTCTTTCTTCTTTTTCTTTTTTTTTTGAGACAGAGTCTCACTTTGTCACTCTCAGTAGAGTGCCATAGTGTCATAGCTCACAGCAACTTCAAACTCTTGGGCTCAAGTGATTTTCTTGCCTCAGCCTCCCAAGTAGCTGGGACTATAGGTGCCTACCATAACACCTGGCTATTGTTAGAGACAAGGTCTTGCTCTGGCTCAGGCTGGTATCTTAAGTCATGAGCTCAGGCAATTCACCAGCCTCCCAGAGTGCTAGAATGACAGGCGTGAATTGCCATGCCCGGCCTCTCTTTACCATTTCTTATAGAGCAGGTAGCGTTCGTATAAGGTCTGCTCCCTTCTGACTCAAGGGGTCAAAGGATAGGGAACTAGAAAATGAGCTTCTACCCTCCTAGGACCAAGTCTGCCATCACACCCATAAAGGAGCAGAGAAAGGCAAGTGAAAATCCTACAAAACTTTCCTGCTATTTTAAAGATAGCTTTTTCTTGCCAGAATGCTTGGTTGCTATGGACCAGTGGTTCTTAACCTTCCTAATGCTGCAACCCTTTAATACAGTTCCTCATGTTGTGGTGACCCCCAACCATAGAATTATTTTCGTTGCTACTTCATATCTGTAATTTTGCTACTGTTACAAATCATAATGTAAATATCTGATATGCAGGATGTATTTAGGTGACCCCTGTGAAAGGGTCATTTGACCCCCAAAGGGGTCGCGACCCACAGGTTGAGAACTGTTACTATAGACCTTTGACTTTTCCATAGCCCTACAAACTTGGTTCAGACAGCTTTTACTGTTTTCTTCATGTTTCTGTGTGAAAGAGAGCTGAAAGCTTCCTAGTCTGCCAGTTTGCCAAAATACTCATTTTTAACCTCACAAAAGAAATTAGTGGGCGGTACCTGTGGCTCAAAGTGGTAGGGCGCCGATCCCATATGCTGGAGGTGGTGGGTTCAAACCCAGCCCTGGCCAAAAACCACACACACACACTGAATAAATAAATAAATAATCAATTAAAAAAAAAGAAATTAACAGTTATTTTTTAAAAATTATATGTTTTGGATAATTGGAATATCATTCAGTGTTGGTGATTTGCTGGAAGGACAATCTGTGTATATATTATGTGTGTTTGTTACGAGTGTAAATGTGTATCTGAATAGATAGTATAAATATATGTATATATGTACATGTATGGATGCCATATATGAGTATATATGTGTGTATATTTGTGTATGAATATACAGTTTATACATGTACACAAATCAGAAAAGCCTTAAAATATTGATATCTTATTGATCTAGAAACTCTGAAATTTGGCTTGAGAAATTGATCATGGATGCTTATGAGGCATTTGGCTACAGTATTTATTGCATACATTCCTCATAATAATGAAATTATAGGGGCCAAGCCCCCTTGAACCCCTAAAGTTTCTCTGAAAAATCAACTCATTAAAGGCTGATTAATTAAAGAAAAAGCTTAGAAATTTATTTAACATGTATACATTGGGGAGTTACAGAGTGATAAGAGGGTTTGGTAACTTATGTACTGCCTGGCAAAAAAAGTTTGGAAGGAGTAGAAGAGGAATGTGTTGAAGGGAAATAAACGATTACCATGAAAGTAAATGGGTCAGGGAACAGTGAGTAACTTGTAAAGGGTCTGTCCAGCTGTGGTTACATTCTTGGTCTTAGAGGGAAAGGAAGAACATGCAGTTGCTCTCCTTGGTGGGTCTGAATAATAGGCAGATAAGAGACCTTTAGCTTCTTTGGGAGAGATGGATAAGGGAGGAAGGTTAGAGAGACCTCGAGTCTTGTTCAATTCAGTTTGTCAAAGTGCCATCTTTTGGGGTATTGGTTTCTGAGGTGTCCAACATTTCTTTTTCTGAAACATCCCTAGAAATTCCACACACTAAAAAACTGAGTTGAGGCTGAGTGCTGTGGCTTACACCTGGAAGTTTAGCACTCTGGGAGGCCGAGGTGGGTTGAGTGCTTGAGCTCAGAAGTTAAGAGTCCAGCCTGAGCAAGAGTGAGACACCATCTCTAAAAAAACAGGCATTCTGACAGGTGCCTGTAGTCCCAGCTACTCAGGAGGCTGAGGCAAGAGAATCACTTGAACCCAAGAGTTTGAGGTTGCTGTGAGCTGTGATGCCACGGGACTCTTCCAAGGGTGAGAAAGTGAGACTCTGTCTCAAAAAAAGAAAGTAAAAATAAAAATAAATAAATAAAATCTGAATTGGTGGCTGTAGAACAAAAAATTGAGCTAATAGTTGAGTAGTAAAGGATCCAATTAAACCAGTCTCTCGTTTCTGGGAATATGCCAGTCCCGTTGAATAGCCGTGTCTCATTTCAGGAGATGGCATTGAAAAGCAAAGGTTAATGTTTGGAACAATCTATAATCCAGATTCCTTAGAGTCTGGATTGTAATCAGACTCGAAGCATCTTCAATTAATGTGGAAGTTGGAAGTAGCCATGTCAATCTGATAGATTTTTCTCACCAGTAGTTTGTACGTCATAAGGTATGCAGCAGGGATTCAGGAAAAAGACAGTAGCAATTTTGTTGAGTCTAAGTAAAAAAATGGAAGACAAATTTGGAAACATTAGTTTGGAGACTTGTAGCCAGGAAATAATTCAGAATTCAATCCAAATTGTAGGCAAATACTAAAAACTCAAAAACAATGAACAAGGATAGAGTCTAATAATGGGTATATTATAGTTTTCTTCTGAAATATAAATATTTTCTCCCTGGTTTCCCATTTCTACCAAGGATAAATCATAGTAGGACCAATCGTTTGCAAAACAAATTTTAATCTTATTATACTCGGCTTGATTATTTGCATAAAGTGCAGCAAGAATAGTGATTGGCCATATAAGCTCTTTCTTTCTTTCCTTTCCTTTTTTTTTGAGACAGAATCTCACTTTTTTGCCCCCGGTAGAGTGCTGTGGTGTCATAGCTCATAGCAACCTCAAACTCTTGGGCTCAAGCGAGCCTCTTGCCTCTGCCTCCTAAATAGCTGGGACTACTGGTGCCCACCACAACACCTGGCTATTTTTTAAAGATGGGGTCTTGCTCTTGCTCAGGCTAGTCTCAAACTGGTGAGCTCAAGTGATCCACCTGCTTTGGCCTCCCACAGTGCTGGGATTACAGGAGTGAGCCATTGCACCCAGCCCTTTTTTTTTTTTTTTTTTTTTTCTTTTTGAGACAGAGTCTAGGTAGAGTGCCCTGGCGTCATTATAGCTCATGGCAAGCTCAAGCCCTTGGGCTCAAATGTTCCTCTTGCTTCAGCCTCCTGAGTAGCTGGTACTACAGGCACCTGCCACCAAGCCAGGTCAGTTTTTATTTTTTATTTTTTGCTCTTGCTTACCTCCGGCTGGTCTCAGAATCTGAGCTCAAGCAATCCATTTGCCTCAGCCTCCTAGGTGCTATAGCCACCTTGCCTGCTTTATAAGCTCTTTTTAAATTGGCTTTGCTGGAACTTTTTTTTTTTTTCCTGAGACAGGTCTTGCTCTGTTGCCTAGTGCCATGGCACCCTCCTAGCTCACAGCAACCTCAAACTCCTGGGCTCAAGTGATTCTCCTGCCTCAGCCTCCTAAGTATCTGGGACTACAGGTGCCTGCCACAACATTGGCTAATTTTTCTATTTTTAGTAGAGATGGGTCTCACTCTTGCTCAGGCTGGTCTCAAACTCCTGAGCTCAAGCTGTTGTCTTTGCTTGGCTTCCCAGAGTGCTGGGAGGTTTTGCTGGAAACCTTAAATTTATTTTTTATTCATCTATTTTTATATCAGATTAATATCAGGGATCCCTGTTGTGGTTTCCCTTATATTGTGCCCATTAGGTAGGATCATACCAATCCCCTTTCCTCCTCCCTTTTTTTTTTCCAGATTAATATAAGGGTAAATATAGTTAGGTTACATTGTTTGCATTTCTTAGGTAAAGTCCAAGTTGTAGTTTAACCCTTCGCTCAGGAGGTATGCCATATATACCCCATTGTGCCCTTTAGGTGAGAGCTTATTAAACACCCTCCTTGAATTTAATTGTGTTTTTCTCTCATGTGGGTGTGTAGTTGTTCATCTGCTAGCTTCATATTGGTATTGAGTACATTGGATGCTTGCTTTTCCATTCTTGTGACATATACATACTTAGGAGGATGTTCGCCAAATCCATCCAGGTAAATACAAAAGTTGTAAAGTCTCCATCTTTCTTAATGGCTAAATAGTTACTGGAGTTTTTAAAATAAGGAATCTTGGATTAGACTTTCAAAAGCCTCAAGGCTAGTCAAGCCAAGGATTTATCTGTGCCTGCAGATAGATACTTGTATGACTTGGTGAATTCCTTTTTTCTTAAAGTCCCAAAATAACTTATGGTTCCTGGGCCCGTCAGAAAGTGATAGTCTTGGCTTGGCACCTGTAGCTCAGTGAGTAGGATGCCAGCCACATACACCGAGGCTGGCAAGTTCAAACCCAGCCTGGGCCAGCTAAAACAATGATGACAACTATAACAACAACAACAAAATAGTCCTAGCTACTTGGAAGGCTGAGGCAAGAGTATCACTTAAGCCCAAGAGTTTGAAGACAGGAAAGGACACTCTACCCAGGGCGACATACTGAGACTCTGTCTCAAAAATAAATAAATAAATAAATAAAATAAAAACAAGAACAAATCATTCTGTCGATTAAAAAAAAAAAAAAGTGATAGTCTTTACTTATCATAGGTCAGGAACCTTATAAAAGGAACCACTAGACAAGGTACCAGGATATTCTTTCCAAGGGGCTTTTTATCAGCTCTATAAAGTCAACATCTGCCAGTGCTGTGGTTCATGCCTATAATCCTAGCACTCTGGGAGGCCAAGGAAGGTGGATTGCTTGAGCCCAGGAGTTTGAGACCAGCCTGAGCAAAATTGAGACTCCTGTCTTTACTAAAAATAGAAAAGCTAGCCGGATGTAGTGGCATACAACTGTCATCTCAGCTACTTGGGAGGCTGAGGCAAGAGGATTGTTTAGCCCAAGAATTTGAGTTTGCTGTAAGTTTTGATGCCATGACACTCTACCAAAGGCAACTGAGTGAGATTCTGTCTCAAAAAAAAAAAAAAAAAAAAAGTCAACCTTAATTCTACAAGACATCTGGTCATATCTGAAAATATGCCATTCCAGTCAAAGCCTTTGTAAATAACTAATGTCCTGATAGAAAAGAACACAGATTCTTATTGCATTTAAAGAAAATACAGCAACTATTTTGCCATAAATTCAGAATATTCACAAATAGTTTCAAAATTTTGAAGAAATCAAATAGATAAATGCTTCAATTTTTACTTTTTTTAATTTTATTTTTAAATTTATTCAAATTAATTTGACGGTACAATTTTTGGGTTAAATTGTTCTCATTTCCAGGATAAAGTTCCATTTATAGATGAACCTCTCACACAGGGGACGTTTAATACACCTTCACAATGTGCACGTTAGGTGAGATCTTGCCTCATGCCCTCCCTCCTTCTGCCAAATGTCCTCCCTCCTCCCCCCTCCCACTTCTCTCTCCCCCTGAACTGGACTATATTAGTGTTTTATTCTTATGAACATGTAATTGTTTATATATTGATTTCATATTAGTATGGAGTACATTGGATGTTTATTTTTCCATTCTTGTGATACTTTACTAAGAAGAATGTATTTTAGATCCATCCAGGTGAATTTTTACTTTTTTAAAAATAAAAGTATACTTTACCCAATTTATTGTAAGTTATAAAAATATTGGCCACAATATTTCTATATAATAGTAGGGGCTGGTTAAATAATGTGCTGGTCCACCATACAGTGGAATACTAGTTCAAGTATTAATTCAAGTTAAGGGAGTGAACTTACATTACTTATTTAAAAAACAAATGCACACAGCTATGATTTAATATTAATAAAAAAAAATAAAAAAGAAAGCTTGCTTTTTATTTATTTATTTTTGGAGACAGAGTCTCACTCTTGTCACCTGCATAGAGTGCTCTGGCTTCGTCATAGCTCACAGCAACCTCAAACTCTCCTAGGCTCAAGCTATCCTCTTGTATAAGCCTCCCTGGGAGTTGGGATGGCAGGCATGCACCACTATGCCTGGCTAGTTTTGCTATTTTTAGTAGAGATAGGGGTCTTGCTCTTGTTCAGGCTGGTCTGGAACTCCTGAGCTCAAGCAATCTGTCTGCCTCAGCCTCCCAGAGTGTTAGGATTATAGGAATGAGCAACCATGCCTGGCCAAGAAAGATTATTTTTTTAAAAAATCGTCTAACTTCCCTCACTCTAGTGGCAATCATTAGTGTCTTGAATCAGGGCATTTAGGAGTGCCTACTCCCCAAATTCTTTCTAGCCATGGTCTTTCTGATTTGTACTTATTTTGAGATCTCACAAGTCCCCATGGCTTTACTTATCAGCTCCCATTTATGGAGCATTAATTATCTTCTGAACTCAAGGTGGTGATTGTGGGCTTCCATTTTACTGAAGAAGACAAGAAGGCTCACAGGCGTTGCATGGATTCTCCCCAGACGGAAAGAGATCATGGACCAGGCAGTGTATCTACTGCTTTACAACTGTCAATTTATTTAATCCTCACAGAGAAAAGCAGACTTATTTTTAGCCCCATTTTTGAAATGAGGTGCTGTGGCACTGGAAAAGTTCTATCTTTCTTGGGCTCCTAGAGCTGGTAATTGGAGGCCAATTCTAACACAAGTAGGTATTCAGACTCCAGAGCCAGGGTTTAAATCACCACTTGTCTCCTATTCTTATTAGTAGGAAAAAATTACAAAATAATAATATTTACTATAACTCCAAAAAAGATGTTATCAACAATGGTTTATATTGAAGCCCAGAGCTTCTTTATTGTTTTCACTGACAAGAGATCATTTATTTCTGAAAACTCATTTTGCAGAGACAGGACTGAAGCTCAAAAATTTACCTGCCCAAGTTGTCATAGCTGTGAACCCCCATGGCAGGAATCCAAAATTCATTCTTTTTGCCTAACAGTACAATATAAGGAATACTAAAAGTGCCTTACGTTCCCTAGGGCTTGACAAAGTGATTTTACATACATTTTACAAGGAGTAACAGGCTCAGAGAGGCCAACAAGTCGTCCAACACGGCTTCGGATGTTAGGAAGTAGGAAAGTTACTGTTTTGCTTAATAATAACGCCTTTCACTCCACGGCAAAGGGGTTTCCTACGGAAACTGAACTCCAATGGCATCTGCGTGGCCCTCAGTGAGGCCCTGGCGCTAGATCGTGGCCTGGAGCTGATGATGGCTCAAGTTTGGCCCCGCAGGCGCCGCGCGCCAAATTGCGGCCTCGGGGCACCTGGGCAGGTGGGCGGTGGGCGGGCTCCGGGCTGCGCGCGGACCGGGCCGCCCCGCCCCCACCCCCACCCCCACCCGCCTGGGCCGCCCCCAGGCCGCTCCCCGCGGACCCGGGGCCCACCTACCCCCACCTTAGTCCCTGGAGCGCGGCCCGCGGCGCGGCCAGGATCCGGCGAGCGGCCGGCCGCCCAGGCCCCTCCCCGGCGCCGAACCGCGGCCGCGCGGAGGAAGCGGGGGAGGCGGGAGCGGAGACCTCGCCGCGCTCATGGCGTCGCCCGGGTGAGTGCCGCCTCGCAGGCCCCGCGCCCCCGCGGCTGCCGGCCGGGCCAGGAGCGGGGCCGGGAGCGGCTCCGGCCTCCCGGCTGCCGCCTCGGGCGCAGCTCCGACCCGTCGCGGGGCGTCCCCGCCCGCCAGGCCCGCGGGCCTCCACCGCCGACCTTGGGCGGACGCGGCCGGGCGGGTGTGAGGGGCGGGCGGGGGCGCAGGCCGCGGACGGCGGCTGCCGGGGGCGCAGGGGCTGCGGGAGGCGAGGGCCGTGGGGGCTTCAGGGTCGGCGCGAGGCCCACAGGCACCGGGGTGGGGGGTGCAGCAGGCGGCGGGGAAACCGGTGCGGGTCCGGGGCAGCCCTCGGAGGCCTGGAGAGGCTTCTCCCCGGCCCCTGGCATCTGTATTTTTGGTCATTCACCTTGGTTACGTTAGGAGTTGATGTTTGTTTTCAGCGTCGTTGAGACGTCCCCAGAATGTCCCCGAATGTGAGGACCCGCTGCAGACCCCTTCCTGGGAGCCCCTCTAGCCGCTCTGGCATCTCCTTCGTTGGCCTGTTGTCCACGGGCCTTCCTTAAGGTGGCTGCGCTTATTCTGATATTACTTCCTTTCAACTTTTTTTGGTTTAGAACGTTTTTTCTTTTAGAAAATGATGGTGACACTCATAGTTTGTAATTAAAAAAAAAAAAAAAAATTCTTCCTTGGCCAAACGAAACCTCAGCGATTCATTATTACCTTTTTGTTTGGTGATGAAATATAGAAATGACACAATCTAACACCTTCATTTTATAGTGGAGGAAAACTAGGCTCAAGGTCATTACTTTTAGTTGTCAAAAATTCTTATTTAACTGTTGTCCATCATTTAGAGGGTCTTGATCTAGGGGCTGTAATAGCAGTTCAAGGTGTGCATCTTTACAGTTAACAAAAGGCTTTTGGGGGTAGGGGGTTGTGGGTATTATATTGCCTCCTACAGGTGAGGCCTGAGCCAGGCCATGGGGTGATTTGGCTTAATATGTGGGCCTAAATGAAGCAACCTGAATTTGAACCTGGGTCTCCAGACTCCAGCCAGGTTATGGGCAATTTCCACCTACTTACTGTCTTTCTAGGCTTGGGGGGCAGTGGTCATTTCTAGGACCAGGCCTTTTTTGTTGCTAACTAAGAACCCAGTACTTTGAGCTCATAAATAGTATAGGGAAGGGCCCATCCCTGGAAAGGCCAGGCTGATTGACCCAGGGGTTCAAGGTTCCACTGCATTCCTATCCCACTTGTCAGTAAAGGGTGGGGCAGAGCCTCTTGGAGGCAGCAAGAGAGTTGCTGAGCCTGTGTGGATCTGCCGTGAAGCATTTTAAAAAATCATGGGGCATTTAGTACCTAAGCACACAATTTGTAGACGTGGGTCAGTGCTAGACTTAATGCTGGGCTGGTAATTCTGTGAGCCATCAGGCCTCAAACTGTGTCTCTGTAGTTGGTGACATTTGCAGTTCTATTTGTGAGTGACCCCGTTACATTCTGTAATCATTTCCTGAGGGTATCCATTGCAAAGATCAGGTCATAAAACTTTTAGTATGCAAGTGATGTGTGAAATAATGATGTTTCCATCAACAGCAGGCCCTACATGTAATAGTGACCTCATAAGAGGATAGTACTGTATTTTTACTGTACCATTCTAGGTGTAGATATGTTTAGATATATGAACACTTATACTACTGTGTTACCGTTGCCTGTGGTATTCAGTACAGTAACATGTTGTACAGGTTTGTAGCCTAGCTATGTAGTAGTAGGCTGTACCCTAATACCAGGATCCAGTCTAATGACACATTTTCTCAGAATGTATCCTTGTTGTTAAGTGGTACATGATTGGTACTTTATTTTATGTACTTAGATGTAAAAATTTAGGTCCACTCTTCACGCTTCCTTGGTAGATTGAAGTCTAGGAAGGAGATGGTGTTTCTTGAGACCTCTGCCCTATTTGATTTAGCCAACTTAAACATTAAATCTCCAGTAGGTGTTGTGGGGAGCCAATCCAGAGATATATTCAGGATATATTTCAGAGTGGGAGGGGAGTGTTAATTCTGATTGGACTGTTCATAGAATCTGAAATTCTTTACTAAGTGACAGTCTCTGTGAGATAGTGGGGAAGGAAAGAAATATGCTGACCGTTTTTGAGGATTTTACGAATGTGACAGGCATTGTGCCAAAGGATATGGAAAGAATGAAGGCATCAAAGGAAGAGATGTCTGAGAAACACCCCACAGTCCAGTGTGTTTGAAGCTAAGTGGAGAAAGACCAGAGGACAAGGCCGGGGCTGTCCGTGGGACCTGGCCCTGTTTGTGGACTCATTGCCCACTACTTGCTGAAGGGGTGTTTTCCAGTGGGGAAATGACACTATCACGTGGGAGCTGTCGGAATCTGTGTGACAGCAGTGTGGGGGAGGCAAAGAGTGTAGAAGGCATGGAGCTCATGCACCTGCTACCATCTACCCTCTACTGAACCAGCCTCACTCTACTGCCCATCTCTGGTCTTTGCCCCTTGCCTTGCTGTTTGACAGCTGCCCAGATCCTCCTCGTCTGTCAGCTCCTTCTGCATACTCTTTCCTTGTTAGGGTTTCCTTGGGTTCTACAGTTCATCTCTGCTTATCTTAACACATGTTCTCTGCTTCGTCACATCCTTTTTTTTTTTTTTTTTGAGACAGAGTCTTACTCCATCACCAGGGTAGAGTGCCCTGGTGTCAGCCTAGCTTACTATAAGCTCAAACTTAGCCTGGCTAATTTTTTTTTTATTATATTTTAGTAGAATTTTTAAATTATATTTTAGTAGAGATGGGATCTTATTCTTGCTCAGGCTGGTCTCCAACTCCTGAGTTCAAGTGATCCTCTTGGCTCAGCGTCTCAGAGTGCTAAGATTACAGGTGTGAGCCACCACACCTGGCCTAACTCAGAGGTTCTTAACCTAGGATCCCTGATTCATGGATGGGCTTCTGGGGGCATCTCTGTGTTCCCTTAAACCAGTGGTTCTCAACTCACAGGAACTGTATTAAAGGGCCTCAACATTAGGAAGGTTGAGAACCACTGCCTTAAACTATATGGAACGTTGGAGTTTTGTGTATTTTCTTTCTTTCTTTTTTTTAGAGACAGTCTCATTTTGTTGTCCTCAGTAGGGTGCTGTGGCATCACAGCTCACAGCAACCTCTAGCTCTTGGAGAGAGAAGCTTAGGCCATTCTCTTGCCTCAGCTTCCCAAGTAGCTGGGACTACAGGCACCCCCCACAACACCCGGCTATTTTTTGTTGCAGTTTGGCCGGGACCAGCTTCAAACCTGCCACTCTTGGTATGTGGGGCTGGCACCCTACTCACTGAGCCATAGGAGCTGCCTGTATTTTCCTGTAGCTTTCATTAAATTCTCAAAGGGGCTGCTAACCCTCAACAATGTTACAACAATTCATCCTGCATTTCCAGATTTTCATTTCAAATGGTGCACTAGGTACAACTCCTCCAGTTTCTTTAGCAAACCTGGGTTGTCTTGTAATATATGTGTATTTTTTCATTTTTGTCATTTAGTGAGTGGTTTGAAATACACAAAGTATAAGGCAAAAGACAGCTCAAGTGTAATCTGGGTTTACATAGAGGACTACTCTCAAAATCTTGGTATACTTTTAAATAGTTACTGTTACCTAAGAGACATCCTTATAGAAACAACTATACCTCTGAGCACCCTGACAGGCATTTTCCTTTGCTTTCATAATATGTTTATTCTTTGCTCTGTTTTTACATAAATACTATCATACTGTTCTGCAGCTTGTTTTATTTGCCCAACAGTGCACCTTGAAATTCTTTCCATGCCAGAACAAGGAACAGATCTAACTAAATTTTGACAGTTGTATCATATTCCATGGCATTGTTATATTATTCAGTTAAGAATGTTTCTGGTTTTCTTTAAGATAATGCTTCTCATCTGTTTCTTCCTCTGGACATCTAGAATAGAAACAAAGAATTGGGCCATGTGTAGTGGCTCACATTGGTAATCCCAGCACTTTGGGAGGCTAGGGTGGGAGGAACTTGAGGCCGGGAGTTTGAGGCTTGCCTGAGCAACATAGTGAGACACACTTTCCCTACCCATTCCTCAACCCCTTGTTTTTACACAAGTAGGAAAATTAGCAAGGCATGGCAACATGTGCCTGTAGTTCCAGCTACTCAAATGGCTAAGGCAGGAGGATTGCTTGAGCCCAGGAGGTTGAGTTTGCAGTGAGCTATATTGATGTCACTGCACTAGCCCAGACAACAGAGGGAGATAGTACCTCACATACACACACACAAAAAAGGAATTAGACTCTGGTCAAATGGCCTGCCTATTTTTAAATTGATGCTACCAAATTTTAAGAGTTCTCTGTACCTCCCAACACATGATGATATTGGATTTGAAAAGTTTTGACTGTCTGAGAAGTTTAGGAAAATGCCTGCCAGGGTGCTCACCAAACTCAGTCAGAAAGTTTTGATTGACCGAAATTATTCAGAAGCAGGATGTTAATGGTACCTTCATTTACCCAGTTTCTTTTCCTACCCAGTCTTTAAAGATAGAATCCTCATCATCATCCTTGTATTCCCTCAGAAGTATTCAGTCCAAATTTCTCTGATCTGATAACCATCAACATCATGTTCTAACCACCTGCATTCCAGGTGAACTCATACTTCTTAGCTTTTTGTGTTAGAAAATATGGTCACTGTTATACTTAAGTCCTTCCCAGCCTAGGCTAGAGTATAGGAGTGAGACCTGCCGTGGAAGGGAGGAGCTCAGGCTGAAGATGGGTAGAAAGAAGGATGTTTGGGTTCTGAGTGGGGCTGGGGAGAAAGCTGAGCTGAGTAGGACTCATGGTAATGGAGAAAGTAACTGAGTGAGTGAATCTTGGGAGTGTGTGACCTATTGGGCTTGGGGAAAAGCCAGTAGTGGGTGGCAAAACCCAAGGCTTTGTTGTTGTTGTTCCTATGTGGACCCAGAGTCTGTACCTGAGGTAAGAGGATGGGTGCCTCCCTCCCCTCTACTCTGCTTGTGACCTCCTCAGGTCCTTTCCTTAGCTTACTTGTCCATTTATTTATTTAATGAGACAGAATTTCACTTTGTCACCCTGGCTAGAGTGCAGTGGCATCATAGCTCACTAAAACTTCAAACTCCTGGGTTCAAGTGATTCTTCTGCCTCAGGCTCCTGGGTAGCTGGGACTATAGGCACCCACCACAATGCCCAGCTAGTTTTTCTAATTTGATAGAGACAGGATATCTCTCTTACTCAGGCTGGTCTCGGACTCCTGAGCTCATTTGATTCTCCCACCTCAGCCTCCCAGAGTGCTGGGATTACAGGTGTGCTCACTAGCCCTTTATAGCCTTATGTATTTTCCTGGTCATTCCTGCCCACTCCCCTTAGGATCATCACCTCTCCTTGGAATTTCCAGGGACTCATCTACCTAGGCAGCTAAAAGCACCCCTATTAACATCCACCTTTTGTTTTCTCTGTCCTGGAAGAGTCCCTCCCAGCACCCTCATTTTGTGGGGAGGGAAGGGCTCAGCTCTCCCACTGGAAGGCTGGTCTGGGTGGACTAGACTCTCTGCACAGTGGAAGACAAATCATCTAGCCAGGCCAGGGGAAGGGCAGGAAAGCAGCCTGTACACCACACTTCAAGGAGGAAGCAGTAAGAATTCAAACAAGATGTGCCTTTGCTTTTGGGAGAAGTCCAACAGGAACATTTAGCTTGCTCAGTAGCTGCTGTGGCTCATGCAGAAGGGACACAGCTTTCCCAGCAGGCCTGAGACTGCATTAGCTCTCCCCTCCGGCATCTAGGATTGCCCAACCAGCCAGCAGCCACCCAGTGTGTTCCCCACACTCCTAGGTATGATGGGAGTGTGTGACCTATTGGGCTTGGGGAAAAGCCAGTAGTGGGTGGCAAAACCCAAGGCTTTGTTGTTGTTCCTATGTGGACCCAGAGTCTATACCTGGGGTAGAGTAAGATGTACCGTAAGTGTCTCTGGCTCTACAGGACTGCTCTCCAAATCTGCTCATGGGTTGCAGAGTGCACCAGGCCTTCATCCGATGCACCAGCCACAGGGTGACCTCTCCATGGAGACAAAAAAGCCCACTTCAGTGCAAGGAGGGGCCCCTCTTAACCAGAACCATGAGTGGCAGCGACTTTCCAGGGCTGGGGAATGTTCTTTTAAATTTAGATCCTGCCCACTTCCAACAACTGTGTTGTCAGGCCCTATTAGGCTTTTGCACATATTAGGTTATTTAATCTTCACAGAAACCCTGTGTAATAAGTAGTTATTCCCATCACACAGGTAAAGAAAGATGCTTAGGCATTAACAGGTCCAAGTTAATGGGGTCAAGATTAAACTCGATGCAAAATGTTCTTGTTAAATTTGGTTGCTGAGGCACAAAGACAAATGTTGGAGTCTGTTTTTGTTGTGATCACAGCGCATACACAGTATCTCCCAGCATTAGATAAAACTGAAGTAAGGATGGTCTCACAGTGTTCACAGGAGTAAGAAGCGGTAGTGACAGAGTAGACAGCACCTTCAGTTATGGGCTTAAGAGGTGCCTGAAAATGGGATAAATCAGAAGTGACTCGATCCACACTCGGAGGGTGTGGGTTCCAGGAGATGCCCCTGCTCCTGGGGGCGTCTTTCCTGTGGTAGGTCAGATGTCGTTCTGCTTTGAGTCTGCATTGTGACTTTTTATAAAATTGTTAGTTGCTTTATTTTTTAAAATAAGTATAAAAGGGACCTAAAAGAAAACGAAGCCACCTCCCACCCAAGTGGGAAGCATCCTTGGAGCTCATGCTGGAGGGCACATGCAACACAGAGGGAAAGGCTTATCATTTTTGTTTTTGTTTTTATTTTTTCTTATGGATTTCTAGAACTTCATAATTTAAGAAAAAGAATCTGTTTTAGTATTTGTGCTGCTGAAGTGAGCACAAAAAGAATCTTTTGTCATTTGTGTTATTTAATACTTGGCCATTTTGCCTTTAATATTTTCTTTTAGTGCATTTTTTAAAAATTTATTTTTAGATCCAGTTGATACTCATTTTGGTGAAAGGAGTGTCAGGGCTCTACCTTCATTTTTTTTCCTCGGTTGTTGTGATTGACTAATATCCAGATTCTGAAAGCCACCTGGATCAGTGATGCCATTTCCAACTGTATTTGAGCCTATTTTTGGGACCTCCTTTTACTGATTCCTCAGGGGTCCTCAAACTGGGGCCCGCGGGACCACATGAGGCGGTGTGATAGTATTTGTTCCCATTTTGTTTTTTTACTTCAAAATAAGATATGTGCAGTGTGCATAGGAATTTGTTCATAGTTGTTTTTTTTTTTTAAACTATAGTCCGGCCCTCCAACGGTCTGAGGGACAGTGAACTGGCCGCCTGTTTAAAAAGTTTCAGGACACCTGAGGCTATGTATTCAACCTTAAATTATTGTTAACTTTATTATCATCATGTGCTATCATTGGGTAGACGTCATCCTCCTTCATTACTGTTGTTTGAAAATTTTCCTGATTATTATTGTAAAAATGCTTTTTCATAGAATCAGCTTATCTATTTTTGAACCTAAGTTCACTTACAGGTTAATTTAGGGAGAATTGACATAAAAATATATTAAGCCTTTTTTTTCCCCAAAAACAGGGTGTATCTTTTCACTTGCTCTGGTCTTTTATTCAGTATTTAAAAATTGTTTTCGTGTAGGTTTTGTGTATTTATTAGATATATTCTTATTTTATTAAGACTAGTTAAGTGAAGCAGTGATATATATTCTTAGATTTTTTTGTTGTTGTTACACTATAAATGGGGGTTTTCCTTCCACGTTTTTAACCTGTTTATATATAAGAGGCAATTTTTTATTTTGCATGTCCTGACCTTACTAAATTCTCTCGTTTGCAGTTGTTTGGGATTTTCTTGGGTTTTTCTTGCACCATAATTTTTTTGTGTTACAGATAAAGTACAAGTTGATTCTGTAATTATTGTGGCTAAACCTTGGTGTCAGGTGGGCATTGCAGAGCCTGTGTCTTTAGGAAGGTTGCTGATAGTGGTTTCTCCTGTTCACAGTGAAGAATTGACTTTCCTAGCCCTCCTTGCCCCTTCCAGCTCCCGTGCCCATTTGGCATCTCCAGGGATGGTAGTTTGGTGTGTGTCCTGGTATAGCATGTTGGCGCCAGTTTACCCACGGTCTCTCAAGCTGGTGTTCCCCACCTGAGAAGGAGCAAGTGATTGAGCCTGCGAACTTGAACTGACCCTTGACCCCTGTCTTTCTTTCAATCTGGTCAATCCTTATACCTTGAGAACCTAAGTACATGCCATTGTCACTGGTGCTGCTGCCCAGGTCCAAGCCTTTGTTATCTCTTGTCTCTTCTCAGCCCAGCAGCTGATGACATAAATAGGATTGTCACCCTGAACTCAGAGCCTGTCATGGCTCTCTAGTCCTGTTGACTAAAAACCAGAGTCTTCCTTGTGACCTATAAAGCTGTGGCCTCTCCTGCTGCCGTCCTCCTACTCACTGGCCACTCTACTGCTGAAGTCACTGGGACCTGCCTGCTGATCTGAGCACTTTTTGGCTTTTGTGGCAGACTTCCTCCTGTACCTGCGTGTCCTTCTCTCACCTCCACCCAAGCCTGTCCTCATGTGGCCCCCTTGCTTGCAGGCCCACTCCAGATAGACTTCAAAAAAAGCAGTCTGTCCTCCCTGCCGTTCTTGGTACACCTTATCCCCTCAGGTTGGCCTACTCCTTCTTTTCTCCATAGCACTTAACATCTTCTAGCATATCCTATATTGAAAATTATTGGCTCGGCGCCTGTAGCTCAAGTGGCTAAGGTGCCAGCCACATACACCAGAGCTGGTGGGTTCGAACCCAGCCCGGGCCTGCCAAACAACAATAACAACTACAACCAAAAAAAAAAAGCCAGGTGTTGTGGCAGGCGCCTGTAGTCCCAGCTACTTGGGAGGCTGAGGCAAGAGAATCACTTAAGCCCAGGAGTTGGAGGTTGCTGTGAGCTGTGACCCCATGGCACTCTACCCAGGGCGACAGCTTGGGGCTCTGTCTAAAAAAAAAAATTTTTTTTTGTTAATTGTCAATGTCTCCTTGCCTCATTGAATGTAACCCAAGAGCAGAGCATTTGTGAACTTCACTCGTGTATCTCAAACTTAGTAGCAATAAATATATGGATAAATCTGAGAGAACATTGACTTCCTCAATGTACGTAAATCTCTTTGGAATCATTGTGTGTGGGGCAGGGATGGTCAGCCTCATTTTATAGATTAGCATGTGTGTTTTGTAACCAGGTTAGTAGTGTTTCTGAAGTGATCATTCACCTGTCTCTCCAATCTAACTCCAATATAAGTTCTTGAAGAATTATAGCTGTATTTTTTGGTTTGGTGGTGGGTTTTTGTTGGTTTGTTTTATTTTTTGTGAGACAGGGTTTCACTCTGTTGTTGCCCAGCCTGGTGTGCAGTGGTGCGTGCAGTCATAGCTCATGTTGGCCTCCAGCTCTCAGGTTCAAGTATTCTTCCTGCCTTAGTCTCCTGAGGAGCTAGGACTCCAGGCATATGGCACCATGCTCAGCTTTTGTGTTTGTTTGTTTGTTTGTTTAAATAGGGTCTCACTATTGCCCAGGTTGGTCTCCTGGCCAAAGAGATTCCCCCTGCCCAAGTGCTGGGATTATTGGCATGAGCCCCTGCACCTGGCTAGGGCTGTTTTTTTTTTGTTTTGTTTTGTTTTTGAGACAGAGTCTCACAATGTTGCCCTCAGTAGAATGCTGTGGTGTCACAGCTCACAGCAACCTCAAACTCTTAGACTTAAGCAATTCTCTTGCCTCAGCCTCCCAAGTATCTGGGACTACAGGCGCCCGCCAAAAGGCCTGGGTGTATTTTGGGGGTTTTTTTGTTTGTTTTGTTTTTTTAGACAGAGTTTCAAGCTCTCGCCCTGGGTAGAGTGCTGTGGTGTCATAGCTCATAGCAACCTCAAACTCTTGGGCTCAAGCGATTCTCTTGCCTCAGCCTCCCAAGTAGCTGGGACTACAGGCACCCACCACAACGCCTGGCTAATTTTTGTTGTTGTTGTTGCAGTTGTCGTTGTTGTTTTAGCTGGCCTGGGCCAGGTTCAAACCTACCAGCCGTGGTGTATGTGGTTGGCACCCTACCCACTGAGCTACAGGTGCCACGCCCTTCTAGCTTTTTGAGACTACAGTATACTATAAATTGCAGTTAACCATTTTCACTCTGTGGTACTGCAGAACACCAGAACTCACTCCTCCTGTGTAACTAATTTGACATCCATTAACCAATGTCTCCGTGCCTTCCCCTCTCTCCCCTATCCTTCCAGCCTCTAATACCCATAATTATTTCTACTTCCATGTGCTCAAAAATTTTTTAGTCCCTGTATGTGAGTGAAAACATGGGATATTTAACTTTCTGTGCCTGGACTTATTTCCCTTAACATAACTTACCCATATTGCTGTGAATGACAGGATTTCATAGTATTCTTAGGTATATACACCACGTTTCAATCCATTCATCTGCTAATGACATTAGATGGAATTCCCTTTTTTTTGAGACAAAGTTTCACTCACTTGCCCTGGGTAGAGTGCCGTGGGGCATCCTACCTCACAGCAAACTCAAAGTCTTGGGCTCCAGTGACCGTCTTGCCTCAGCCTCCTGAGTAGCTGGGACTATAGGCATCTGCCACAATGCCTGGCTATTTTTTTTTTTAGAGATAGGGGTTTTACTCTTGCTCAGGTTGGTCTCAAACCTCTGAGCCCAAGCCATCTGCCTGCCTTGGCCTCCCAGAGTGCTAGGATTACAGGTGTGAGCCACATATCTTAACTATTGTGAGTAGTGGCAGTGTAAATATGAACTTGCAGGTACCCTTTGATGTACTAATTTTCTTTTCTGTAGATAAATACTTACTATTGGGGTTGCTAGATCATATGCTAGTTCTATTGTTAGTTTTTTGAGAAACCACCACAGTTTTCTATAATGGCTGTACTAATTTACATCCCCACAAGGTATACAATTTCCCTTTTTTTTTTTTTTTTTTTTTTGAGACAGAGCCTCAAGCTGTCGCCCTGGGTAGTGTGTCGTGGCATAACAGCTCACAGCAACCTCCAGCTCCTGGGCTTAAGCGATTCTCTTGCCTCAGCCTCCTATGTAGCTGGGACTATAGGCGTGCGCCACAACACCTGGCTGCTTTTTGGTTGTAGTCGACATTGTTGTTTGGCAGGCCCGGGCTGGCTTCCAACCCACCAGCTCTGGTGTATGTGGCTGGTGCCTTAACTGCTTGAGCTACAGGCGCTGAGCCACGACTTACCTTTTTGCTGCATCCTCACCAATATTTGTTATTTTCTTTTTCTTTCTGATTATAGTCATTCTGACCAGGGTGAGATGATACTGTGGTTTTGATTCCTATTTCCTTAATGATTAGTGATATTGAACATTTTTTAAATATATTTGTTGGCCATATGTTTGTCTTCTTTAGAGAAATGTCTATTTGATCTCTTACTCACTTTTTATCGAGATTATTTGATTTCTTCCTGTTTTTTGCTGTTGAATTATTTGTGTTCTTTGTATAGTCTGAATATTATTTCCTTATCAGATGAATAATTTGTAAATGTTTTCTTCCCTTCTGTAGGTTGTCTCTTCACTTTTTTTTTTTTTTTTTTTTTTTAGACAGAGTATCACTATGTTGCCCTGGGTAGAGTATCATGGCGTCACAGCTCACAGCAACCTCAAACTCTTAAACTCTTGGGCTTACGTGATTCTCTTGCCTTGGACTTACGCGATTCTCTTGCCTCAGCCTCCCACGTAGCTGGGCCTACAGGTGCCCGCCACGAAGACTGGCTATTTGTTGTTGTTATTGTTGCAGTTGTCATTGTTGTTTAGCTAACCCTGGTTGGGTTCAAACCCGCCACCGTTGGTGTATGTGGCTAGTGCTGTAACCACCCTGCTACAGGCACCAATCTTCTTCACTTTGTTGATTGTTTTCCTTTGCTGTGAAATGTTTTTATTTTGACACAGTCCCATTTGTCTTTTATTTTTGTTACCTGTGCTTTTGAAGTCTTATCCGTAAAATTTTTGCCTAGCCAAGTGTTCTGAAGTATCTCCACTACATTTTATTGTAGTAGATTCATAATTTGGGAGCTTACTTTTAAGTCTTCTGTCCATTTAAGTCTTCTGTTTTCATGTAGTGATAGATAAGGTATAATTTCATTGTTCTACATACAGATACCCAGTTTTCCCAGCACAGTTTTTTTTTTTCTTGCGACAGAATCTCACTATGTTGTCCTCAGTACAGTGCAGTGGTGTCAAAGCTCACAGCAACCTCAAACTCTTGGGCTCAAGTGATTCTCTTGCCTCAGCCTCCTGAGTAGCTGTGACTACAGGTGCCCGTTACAATGCCTGATTATTTTTTATTACAGTTGTCATTGTTGTTTAGCACACCTGGGCCTGGTTTGAACCCATCAGTAATGGTGTATGTGGCTGGTGCTGTAACCACTGTGCTACGGGCACCTAGCCTTTCCCAGGACAATTTATTGAAGAGGAGGTCTTCCCCAATGTGTATGTTCTTGGAGTCTTTGTCAAAAATCAGTTGGCTATAAACATGGATTTATTTCTGGGTTCTCTATTCTGTTGCATTGGTCTACTCTCTTGTTTGTATACCAGTACCATACTGTTTGCATTACTATAGCTTTTATACTATAGTTTAAGATCAGGTAGTATATCTCCAGGTTTAATTTTTTTGCTCAGTGTTGCTTTGGCCATTTGGGTTCCTTTGTGGTGCCACACAAGACTTTTTTTCCCTATTATTTCCATGAAGAATGTTTATTGGAATTTTGATAGAGATTGCATTGAATCTGTAGATTGCTTTGGGTTAGTGTGTTCATTTTTAACAATACTAACTGTTCTAATCCATGAACATGGGTTGTTCCTCCCATGCTTAGTTTCTTCCAGCAGTGTTTTATAGTTTACATTGTAGAGATCTTTTACCTCCTTTCTTAAATATGCTCTTAGGGTTGTTTTGGTTGGTTTGTTGCTTTGTGTTTTTAAGAGACTAGGCTTCCCTCTGTCACCCAGGCTTGAGTACAGTGGTGTCGTCATAGCTCATCTAATGCCTGGGCTCAAGTAGTCCTTCTACCTTGACCTCTCAGTTGCTGGGACTGTGCACATGTGCTATAACGCCTAACTGGTATTTTATTTTTGTGGTAGCTATCGTAAATGGGATTGGTATTTATTTATTTAGAGATAGGCTCTTACTCTGTCACCCAGGCTGGAGTGCAGTGGTGCAGTCGTGGCTTACTATAGCCTCAAATTCTGGGCCTCAAGTGATCCTCCTGCCTCAGCCTCCCAAAGTGCTGGGATTACAGGCATGAACCATCATGCCCAACCACGATTGCTTTATTGGTTTGTTTTTATTTATTTATTTATGTTTGAGACAATGTATCACTATGTCACCCTCCATAGAGTGTCGTGGTGTCACAGCTCACAGCAACCTCACACTCTTGGGCTTAAGTGATTCTCTTGCCTCCTAGCTATTTTTTTTTTTTTTTTTTTTTTTTTGTAGTTGTCATTATTGTTTGGCAGGCTTGGGCTGAGTTCGAACCCACCAGCTCTGGTATATGTGGCTGGCGCCTTAGCCCATGAGCTATAGGCGCCATTATTGGTGTATAGAAGTGCTGCTGAGTTTTGTGTGTTGATTTTGTATCCTGCAACTTTACTGAATTTTGTTTTTCATTCTAAGACTTTTTTTCAGAATCTTTAGGTTTTTCTGTTATGTAAAATCATGTAGTCTACAAAGAGGGACTATAGGCACCTGCCACAGCACCTGGCTGTTTTTGGAGATGGGGTCTGGCTCTGGCTTAGGTTGGTCTTGAACTTGTTAGCTCAGGCAGTCCACCCGCCTCGGCCTCCCAGAGTGTTAGAATTACAGACGTGAGCCACTGCGCCCAGCCCTTTTTTTCTTTTCCATCATTCTTTTTTTTTTTCATTTGTTTCCTTTAACAAGATACAAGACAAACACCAGTTTGCCTGAGTTTTAAAAGGATATTTGCTTTGCCCCACTTAAATGACCAATAAAGACATTTTTTCCTTCATTCTTTTCTTTTTTCTTGAGACAATCTCTCTCCATCATCCTGGGTAGAGTGCTGTGGTATCATCCTAGCTTGTGGCAACCTCAAACTGTTGAACTCTTGGGCTCAAGCCATCCTCCTGCCTCAGCCTCCCAAGTAGCTGGGACTACAGGTGTATACCACCACTCCTGGCTGGTTTTTCTATTTTTAGTAAAACTTGCTCTTGCCCAGTCTGGTCGTGAACTCCTGCACTCAGGTATTCCTCCCAACTCTGCTTCTCAGAGTGCTAGGATTACAGGTGTGAGCCACTGTGCCCAGAAATTTTTATTATTTCTTTCCTTCTACTAATTTGGGGCTGTGTTCTTGTTTTTGTGTTAATAGTCCCTCATGTAGGGACTATATATATGTATATGTCTAGTGCATCATTAGGTTGTTTATTTGAAACTTTTCTAATATGGTTGTTTATTGCTATACTTTTACTGCTGCTGCTTTTACTATCTCATAGACTTTGGTGTGTTTCCATTTTTATTTGTTTTAGGAATTTTAAGGCTGGGCATGGTGGTTCATGCCTGTAATCCTAGCACTCTGGGAGGCTGAGGTAGACGGATTGCTTGAGCTCAGGAGTTCTAGACCAGCCTGAGCAAGAATAAGACCCCATCTCTTTAAAAAAAAAAAAAAAAAAAAATAGCTGGGCTTTGTGGCAGTCACCTGTAGTCCCTGTTACTTGGGAGGCTGAGGCAAGAGAATTGCTTGAGCTCAGGAGTTTGAGGTTGCTGTGAGCTATCATGCCAGGACTTTGAACAGAAATTTATTTTCTCAAACATTTCTGGAGACCAGAGGGTCCCATATCAAGGCACCCACAGATTTGGGTTCTGGTGAGGGACCTACTTTCTGGCTTATCGATGGCTGTTGGGTTGTCACATGACCTTTTCTTTGCATGGCTGCAGGAAGAGTAAGCCCTCCTCTTTCTTACAAGGACACAGTCATGACCAAATAGGGCCTAATGTTTTTTTTTGTTTGTTTTGTTTTGTTTTGTTTTTTTGTTTTTTTGTTTTTTAATAGGGCCTAATCTTATGACCTCATTTAACCTTAATTACCATCTCCAAAGGTAGTCATATTGGGGTTAGTGCTTCTGCATGAATTTGAGGAGAATACAGTTCAGTTCATTACAAGTAAATATTAAAAGGTATCATGTGTGGCTCGGCCCCTGTAGCTCAGCAGCTAAGGGCACCTGTCACGTACACCAGAGCTGGCGGGTTCAAATCCAACCCAGGCCTGCCAAACAACAATGAGAACTATAACCAAAGGAAAAAAGCTGGGCATTGTGGCAGGTGCCTGTGGTCCCAGCTACTTGGGAGGCTGAGGCAAGAGAACTGCTTAAGCCTAAGAGTTGGAGGTTGCTGTGAGCTGTGATGTCACAGCGCTGTACGGAGGGTAATGTAATAAAACTCTGTCTAAACAACAACAGAAAAAGGCATCATGTGTACAGTAACATAAAGTTTAAAAGCGTTAGATAGATGTTGCTTTCTCTCCCTCAAGGATTGGCCCCAACTCCAGTTAAAACCCAGGGCCTTTGTGAGTAGCAGGGGACTTACAGCCAGTGGTTTGGTTTGTGCACCTCTTTTTATTTTTAAAAAGTCATGAAGTTCTTCAGGTAGCTTGTTGAGAAGAATAAAATACAGAATCTGCAAACGAGGTACATTTTTATAAATTAGCACAAACTGAAGGTTATCTCTGTGACAGTGTCACTTTTGCTTACTGCTCTCTTCCAGGATAGAAAGGCTTGAAGTTAAACTGCTGCCCAGGGCACTGCCTAGAAGGTGTGTGTGTGTGGGGGGTTCTCCAGACTGAGAGTGCACCTGTGTGCTGTGGGGGAAAACCTGTCTTCTGTTCTCTTCCTGCAGGGGAGTCTCCAGTCTTTGTGCCATGGGGCTAGACCTGTAGCTTCCCCTCTGGGGAACTATTTATAACCAGTCATATTTCTTTTTTTAAGGTTACTTTTGTTTTTTTCTCATTACAAAAGCAATGGATGTTCTTTGCAGGCAAGTAAAGAGAAGACAGTTAAAACACCTATTTTTATCAGCGTCGGGGTCAGGTAAAGTCAGAAAATTACTTCTTGCTCTGCTCTGTGAAGTGACTAACACAGCCATAAATGTAGTAAATATCATAGTTGCTGGAATTCTTCTCAAAGAGTGGGCAGAGGAGGATACCCCAGGGAACATGCTGGAATAACACTGAAGAGCCTAAATTTTGCTCTGGAAGGGTGGCTTTGACTGACATAACTTTTCTTTTGCTAAGGAATGGAATGGAGTTAAGGGAGGAGCTGGATTGCTCTGCCTTCACATGTGACAAGCTCAAAGTTTAGAATATACTCTTGGAAGAATGTTGGTTTGAAGGATACCAGATTATAAAGACTCCTAGGGGTTCCCATTGGTCTCCTCTGGTTCTGATCCCAACTCACAGCATCATTTTAATAGTTCTATGAGTTTTATTAAATTAGTGTATGCTGCTTCTATTAAAAAATTCAAATAAAACAAAAACTGATGCCATAGACAAGACTAACCACCATTACCTATAAAACTTTTTATTTGGTGGGTGGCACCTGTGGCTCCGTGGGTATGGCGCCGGCCCCATATACTAAGGGTGGCGGGTTCAAACCTAGCCCTGGCCAAACTGCAACAACAAAAAAAATAGCCGGGTGTTTTGGCAGGCGCCTGTAGTCCCAGCTACTTGGGAGGCTGAGACAAGAGAATTGCTTACGCCCAAGAGCTGGAGGTTGCTGTGAGCTGTGATGCTACAGCACTCTACCGAGGGCAACAAAGTTAAGACTCTGTCTCTAAAAAAACAAAAAACAAAAAACTTTTTATTTGGAAATAATTTCCATTTAGAGATAAGTTACAAAAATCAAAAGGCCCCTTCTGGATTCTCCTGTTCTGAATAATTTACCTCATTTGTCATTCTCAAGTGGCACTCTCTTGCTCTCCATGTGTACATACACACTTGCGTAAGGTTCTCCTAACCATTAGAGATGGTCTTTGTTTAAGCTTCTGTAACAAACCATAGACTGAGTAGCTTATAAACAACAGAGATTTATGTCTCACAGTTCTTGGGGACTGGGAGTCCCAGATGAAGGCACCACCTGGTGAGGGCCCCTTCTCACCGTGTCCTCACACGATGGAGGGGCAAATAAGCTCTCTTGGGCTTCTTTTACAAGAGCACTAATCCTGTTTGTTAGAGCTCTACTGTCAAGACCTAATCACCTCCCAATGCCATTTTGGGGGGGTAGGATTTCACACATGAATTTTGGAGATGACACAGATATTTGGTTCCCAGTAGAGAATAAATTAGATACATCATCACACTTCATCCTTAAATCCTTCAGTGTCTGTATCCTAAGATTGAAGATATTCTCTTCTGTAACTTTAGTATAGTTAACATCAGTACATTTAAAGTTAGTTTCAGCCTGATTTCAGTTTTGTCAGTTGACATGATAATTGCTTCTAGTCAGGATCCAGTCTTGGGTCAGGTATTGCATTTGGTGTTCCTGTATCTTTAGTAACCTTTAATCTAGAGCATTTTCTCGTCTTTCTTTGTCTTTTATAACATTCACACTTTGAGATAATACATTCTACTCCTCTAGCTTGACATCGATTCCTCCTTTTGCGTTTGTATCCATGATTAGGTCAGGGAACACACTGCATGGGTGATGTGTCCTTGGTAAGGGTACCACAGCCGGGGGCACAAGATGGCGATCAGTCCCCATTGTCGAGGTTCATTTTGATCATTCTGGAGTGTGGCCCAAGCTATTCATTGCACTTAATATGACTGCTGTGTTTTTTCCTCCCTGGAGCCTTAAGCAGTCTACAAGGAGATGTTCTAAGACTGGACAAATATTTTTTTTATTTTTTATTTTTTGCACAGTGACTATGCATTATTTATTACAATTTAAAATGTCTATGGCAGATTTTCTCAATGTTGACAAAATCCAGAAAACAATAAAGAACAAATTTAACAAGAAAGACTCAGCGTTATAAGTTTGTAGGTGTTATTAAAGAAGATTAAAGGGGCTCAGACTTCTTTTTTTTTTTTAATCAAAAATATTTTCCTCCAAGAGTTAGCATTTGTTAGTTTGTTCCTGTTTGAACCAATCTTGATGATAGGATGCTTGCAAAATGATACTATTCTGACTACAGCACTCCTACCATCTTCAGCATTCTGCTGTGAGCAAGCGCCCTGTCTTTCTCCCCATTTATCTTTGTGGACTGATTCCTGTTTTTCAATGTTTTTAATTTAATTACTGTATTTAATTACGTTTGTGCTCACACCCTCCCAGATTTAGCCAGTGGAGCCCCTCAAGCAGCTCCTGTGACCCATGGCATGCCCATCACTTTCTGGAGCACTTCTTGCTTTCTGAAATAAGATGCTCGGGCTCCTTATTCTTTCCCTGCCCCAACCCTGGGCATCATTCAGAATTTCCAAGGAGCCCTTGTTTCATTTAGCATGGAGTGGCATCAAAGGGTGCTAGGCATGCTTATTGCCATGACATTGTCTTTGCTTCTTGGCGTTTTCAATGGCTAGAACTAGGAATACATGTATGTACGCATATACGCTCAGAAATAGCATTCACACATCTACATGTCTACACACATGTGTATAAGCATATGAACATGCTTACAGAAATCACATTCGTACCAGAAGGCCTCTGCAAGTCCTGTTGTAACTTCCCTATTCCATATTGCCCCTTCTTGAACATTGGGAACTCTGGCTCCTGACAAAATTAACACATTTACTCATTTGCTCATTCCTATGATACATTTAAAATAGTTTATTATCGATTGAACTACAGTTATACATACTTAAAAGAACTCAGGATCACCCCCTCTCTCCCCACATTATTAATTTTTGATAAATATCCTTTAGAGTTCTCATTATATTACATATACGTATAAATAAATAAATGCAATTTTACTAAGTTTTAATTTTAATATACATACTGTTCTATAACCTGACTTTTCTTTCTGCCTAATAACATATTAACATCTTCTCATAAGATTTCACCCAGCATCTTTTTGTCCACAAGGAAATCCATAGAATATGTTGTAATGGTTGCAGAATAACACCATAATTCCCTGTTATTGCACTTTGATTTTAAAAGGCATCCAGTTTTTCGCTATAATATATAAAGCTGGCATCAACACATTTGTAACTAAATCTTAATTATTTCCTTAGGATAGAAGTGGAATTACTGGTCAAAGGGTATGTATATTTTTATGTCTTTCTGAATGGCTGTATTTATGCTCTGGTCAGCAGTTTTTGAGAGTGCTGGTTTTTCTAGACCAGTGTTTGTCAACTGTGGCTGCACATTAGAATCATTGTGGGCACTTTTAAAAGCAGCGATGCTTAGGACTGGCTCCCTGAGATTCTGGTTTCATGGATCTGGGGTGTGACCCAGGGTTTGTAGTTTTTAAAAGCTCCCCAAGAGATTTTCATATGCAGCCAATTTGATAGGTGAAAGTGGATTTTCATTATTGTAATTATGTTTTTCTTCTGAAATTGTTTCAGACATTCAGATTTGGGAGAAGTGGCCCCAGAAATAAAAGGGCCAGAGAGACGAACAGCGGTGGCCATTGCAGGTAAAGCTGGACTCTGAAGCCAATGTGCTGCTTCAGTCCTGTTGGGATATTGGGCTCCAGCCCTTCCTTAGAGCTGAGGATCGTGGACCTCAAGAATAAGCTTAAGGCTTTTATTTTTCTTCTTACAGGAAGATTCCGTCTAAGGGTCTTTTAAGTGTTCTTCATACATTCAAAATAAGATTCAGGTTTAAACAGGTGGTTATCACAACTTACCAGGAACATTACACCAACTTTAGCATGTCATAACTGCCACTGTAGGCGGTATAGTTTATCTTCTAAACTTGCCACTTCTGAGAGTGAAAACGGTGTTGTGACTATAGGTATAAATTGGGATTTTCGCAGTGCAGACTGGGACCTGTGGTCTTCCTGTTCATGGTCCACATCCTCATATCTCTGAGGATTTGAGAGTGGGACTGTCAAACCCTTTGTAACTTCAGCTTTAGTGTATGGCAGCCATACCGCAAGCATCTTAATTTCTCTTAGTAATTCATTTTGGGTCTATCTTTCATTAGGTGCTTCTCAAAATGAATGTGTTCTATTGGATATAATAGTTTTATGCAAAAACAAAACCCACAAAAATATTTAACTAAATTTTAAATAATCAAATTTTATTTTATTCATTCAAACAAGTATTTATTTGGCATTTATAAAGTGCTAGCATTGCTGTGGGCATTGGGATGTAGCAAACAATATTAAAAAGAAATGGCCAAAAGTTCTTCCTGGAACTTAAATTCTGGAAAGTAGGTACCAGGGGTGTTAGCTGGTCAAGGCTCATGGCAAAGTTGGGATCAAGCAATAATTGTCCAAAGTCCTTCCATTTCTCCACATCTAGAATTGTACTGTTCAGTACAGTAGCCACTAGGCACATGGTTTAAAGTCAAACAAAATTGAAAATTCAGCTCCTTAAGTCACTCTAGCCACATGTCAAGTGCTCGGTATCCACACATAGCTAATGGCAGCATCTTGGACATTGCAGATGGAGAATATTTTTTTTATCTGAGGAAGTTCTCTTGGAGAGTATTGCTCTGGAAAGATGGGAAAGAAAACATGGGATTAGGGTGTGGAAAGGGAATGACCATAAGGTGCTTATTGTGAGCTTGGCGGCCTTACCTAGTTTAATATTCTGAGATAGTTATTATTGATCCTTTGTTTCATTTGAGGAAAATGAGACCCAGGGACATTGTGGTCCTTCCCATTACTTTAATTTCTTTTTTTTTTTTTTTTCTTTTTCTTTTTTTTTTTTATCCATTACTTTAATTTCTGTGTATCTTTCTAGTGAATAAGCTGCCCATGATTATTTGTTTATAATTTAATAGGAGGGCACAGATGATTAAGCTACATTGTTTGCATTTGTTTGGTACAATCCAAGGTATAGTTGTGCCTCTCACCCAGGAGGTGTGCTGTACACCCTTACATTGTACCTGTTAGGTGAGAGCTCACCAGTCCCTCTTCTCACCCCCCCTTACCTGAGTTTGTGTTTTTCTCTTATGTGGGTGGGTATTTATTCCTACTACTTTGTGACATATTTTGTGTTGGAAAAAAAAATGTACATAGTTATCCTGACTTAGGCCAGAGAAAAAAAATATACAAATAAATAAGGCTGGGTATGGTGGCTCACACCTATAGTCCTAGCACTCTAGGAAGCCAAGGTAGGAGGATTGCTTGAGCTTAGGAGTTTGAGACCAACCTGAACAAGAGTGAGACATCATCTCTACTGAAAATAGAAAAATTAGCTGGGCATTGTTGTGGGGCCTGTAGACCCAGCTACTCAGAAGGCTGAGGCAGGAGGATTGCCTGAGCCCAGGACTTCAAGGTTGCTGTGAGCTATGATAATGCCACTGCACTCTAGCCCAGGCAACAGAGCAAGACTCTCGCAATGAATAAGTAACAAAAATAAAATTTACATCGGAAAACCTCAAACCATTAATAGCATTAAACATAATAAGCTATCATATTATCATTTGAACTTTTTAATAGAAAGGTTGTAACTTGTTGATGAAACTCAGTAAATGTATTTTATTTTATTTTTTTCTTCTAGATTTGGAATGGAGAGAAATGGAAGGAGATGACTGCGAGTTCCGCTATGGAGGTAGAAACCACTATAGGTTTTGGCAAGATTGGATTGGGGAAAGATGGGGAATGGCTAAAGTGACAAATGACTGGGATTTTGGGTTTTGAACAATCAAGAGAAGTTGCTATCTTGGTATGAAATGAGGGTTCTGAGTTTAGCTTAAATTACTTTGTGTCACTCAGGACATATTATTTGATTGATGCTTCATTTTCCTTTGCTTTTTCATAGATGGTACAAATGAGGCTCAGGACAATGACTTTCCAACAGGTAAGCATTTTCTTGCCCTGCCTTTTCTCTCTGTTCTAGCTTCTTGTTCAATGGAAAGGGAATATCATTCACCTGAGGCATCAGGGCACCTAGATTTAGGATGCCATAGTTCATTAACCCTTTATGCACCATTAATAATATTGCTAAAAAGAAAATCCAAACTCCTGGGGAGCTTGCTAACCACATAGAATAACCAGCCCCTTACCTTTCCCCATACCCTCCCCCCACCACTAAACATATCCACTGTCTGTAATGAGTTAGTATGTTTGGAATGAAAGCCTGGGATGTTTTATTTTTAACAAGTTCCTGAAGTAATTATAATAACTTCAAACAGCCAGGTTTGGAAATCATCCATCTGGCCCAGTGGCTTCACTTGCAGATCAGGATCCTGGGCCCAGAGCAGCCCAGCAGCCTTCCAGGGGCCACACACCAGGCACGGGTACATTATATAAATAGCTTTGTTGGCTCAGTCTTTTCCCCATTGCCTTTTATACTACCATACTATTTAAAAAATAAAAACAGTTGTATATATGGACAAGAAAAACAAGAAAAACCGTGTTCTTAGTTTCATTGAGGAAAGCTAGGAAACCTAAATAACACCAATAAAGGTGACACTTCTCATGTAGTGCTTTTAGTTTTACAGTAAGTTTGCAGATCCTCCACACTCTGAGGCTGTCCTGTAGCCACACTGCCTGCAGAACTTTTGAGTCCTGTGTCCCATGCCCTGAGTCTTTGCGGTCACCTGGGGAGTGGTCCTGAATCTCTCAGTTGACTACCTTGGGAAACAGGAGAAGAGAAGGGCTGGCCAGCCAGTGTTTCCTCTCACGGTTTATTTGAGCATTTAAGATGGCATCATGCACATTGCTTCCTCTCTTAAGAAAGGAATTGGAGAAGAGCCTGTAGCTTTTTGGAATTTGTATTTGTTTTGTGCATTAACATTTAAAGTGAGCTAATTGTGTACATTGCTGAACATTAGTAAGATGCTGGGCCAGACCTAGGATGGTAGATGGAACCTTTGGATGTAGTAATACTACCTAGCTCATAAGATTTTATATAGTGTACTAGCTTAGTAACTGTCTGCACTGAATAACACATTTTAAACTACATTATTAGTCTCAGGTTTGCCAACTGGATGTTTTAGCTATGATTGCTGACATGCTATACTTAGTGGTCTCATTGCCTTTAAAATATTCTCCAAGCTATTGTTGTTGTTGAGACAGAATCTCACTATGTTGCCCTCAGTAGAGTGCTATGGCATCACAGCTCACAGCCACCTCAAACTCTTTGGCTTAAGTGATTCTCTTGCCTCAACCTCCCAAGTAGCTGAGACTATAGGTGCTCAACCCAATGCCCGGCTATTTTTTTTTATTGTTATTGTTGCAGTTGTCATTATTTAACAGGCCCGGGCTGGGTTCAAACCCACCAGCCCAGGGTATGTGGCTGGCGCCCTAACCACTGAGCTACAGGCGCCAAGCCCTCCAAACTATTTTCAAAGAGGAAAGAATATTAACAATAAAGCCAGAGGTTGAGTCAGTGGTTGTAACCACCGTGAGAACTTCCCAGTGACACTGAAAAAGCCCAACAGCAGGGATAGAGTATTGAGTAAGGACAAGGGGCCGTGGCCAGGCTAGAGTGGGGCCAGAAGCACAGCAATAGCCCATGGGCCTGCATTCAGTTCTAGGGGTCACGTGCTGCTCATCGTAGCCAATTAATTTTAAGCTCAGTGTTAGATCTATGGGTTTCTAGAGAAAGCAGAAATCCAAATTTTGCATGAACTCCTAGTTGTTAAATGTGACTTCCCTATTTTTGTTTTTTTCTTTTTTTTTTTTAAAAAAAAGGTCACACATCTGTGATTAGAGTGGTATTATTTTACCTTGATGTTGGGGTTCTGCCCTGCTTTGCTCTCAGGTCAGCCTTAGGCACACCCTGAGTCTCCCATGCCTGCATCCATTGTCACTGTCCTTCTCCTGCTGGGTTCTCTCTTACCAGCTCTATCCTGGCCCCTGACTCAAGAATGCAGGGTAAGCACTTACGTCTTCATTTCTTTCCACAGTGGAGAGAAGCAGGCTTCAAGAAATGCTGTCACTTTTGGGCCTAGAGACATACCAGGTTCAGAAACTCAGCCTCCAGGACTCTCTGCAAATCAGTTTTGACAGCATGAAGAATTGGGCCCCTCAGGTTCCCAAAGACTTGCCCTGGAATTTCCTCAGGAAGCTGCAGGCCCTCAATGCCGAAGCCAGGAACACCACCATGGTTCTGGACTTGTTGCCGGACGCCAGGCCTGTGGAGAAGGAGAGCCAGATGGAAGAGGAGATAATCTACTGGGACCCAGGAGATGACATTGCTGCCGACATTTATTCTTTTTCTGAGCTGCCAACCCCCGACACACCTGTGAACCCCTTAGACCTCCTTTGTGCCCTTCTGCTCTCCTCAGACAGTTTCCTGCAACAGGAAATAGTGTTGAAAATGTCCCTCTGCCAGTTTGCACTCCCTCTTGTGCTGCCTGACTCAGAAAACCATTACCACACGTTTCTCCTGTGGGCTCTGCGGGGTATTGTGCGGACTTGGTGGGCCCAGCCCCCGCGGGGGGTTGGGAGCTTCCGAGAAGACAGCGTGGTCCTGTGCAGAGCACCCACCTTTGCCTTCGTCCGCATGGATGTCAGCAGCAACTCCAAGTCCCAGCTTCTCAATGCCGTCCTCAGCCTGGGCCACAGGCAGTGGGACTGCTTTTGGCATCGGGATCTCAACTTGGGCACCAATTCCCGGGAGATTGCAGATGGGCTGGTAGAAATTTCCTGGTTTTTTCCCAGTGGTAGGGAGGAGTTGGACATTTTCCCAGAGCCTGTGGCCTTTCTAAACCTGAGAGGTGACATCGGGTCTCATTGGCTGCAGTTTAAGCTCTTGACAGAAATCTCCTCTGCTGTGTTTATATTGACTGACAACATCAGTAAGAAGGAGTACAAACTCCTCTATTCTATGAAGGAGTCAACCACAAAATATTACTTCATCTTGAGTCCCTACCGTGGGAAACGTAACACAAACCTGAGATTCCTGAATAAATTAATTCCTGTGCTGAAAATAGACCACTCGCACGTCCTGGTGAAGGTGAGCAGCACAGACAGTGAGAGCTTCGTGAAGAGGATCCGTGCCATCATCGGGAGCGTGGCACGGGCCCCCTGCAGGAGGGTGTCTGTGGAGGACATGGCGCACACAGCCCGGAAGCTGGGCCTAAAAGTTGATGAGGACTGTGAGGAGTGCCAGAAGGCGAAAGACCGGATGGAGAGAATCACCAGGAAAATCAAAGACTCAGACGCCTACAGGAAGGATGAGCTGAGGCTGCAGGGGGACCCCTGGAGAAAGGCAGCCCAAGTGGAGAAGGAGTTCTGCCAGCTCCAGTGGGCCACGGAGCCCCCTGAGAAGCACAGGGCTGAGCTGAGGCGTCGGTTGCTAGAGCTTCGAATGCAGCAAAACAGCCATGAGCCCACCTCGGGGCTGCAGGAGTTTATCTCGGGGATCAGCAGCCCCTCACCCGGGGAAAAGCAGTACTTCCTGAGGTGGATGGAGTGGGGGCTGGCGCGGGTGGCCCATCCCCGGCTGAGACAACCTCCAGAGACTCTTCTCACTCTGAGGCCAAAGCACGGGGGTGCCACAGACATGGGTGAGCAGCTCTGGCCTGAGCCCCTGGGGGTGGAGCATTTCCTGCGGGAGATGGGACAGTTTTACGAGGCTGAGAGCTGCCTTGTGGAGGCAGGGAGACTGCCAGCAGGCCAGAGGCGTTTTGCCCACTTCCCAGGCTTGGCCTCGGAGCTGCTGCTGACAGGACTGCCCCTGGAGCTGATTGACGGGAGCACCCTGAGCACCCCTGTCCGCTGGGTCACTGGCCTCTTAAAGGAGCTACATGTCCGGCTGGAGAGAAGGTCGAGACTGGTGGTCCTGTCAGCCCTGGGGGTGCCGGGCACAGGGAAGTCCACGCTCCTCAACACCATGTTTGGGTTGCGGTTCGCCATGGGGAAGAGCTGCAGCCCTCGAGGTGCCTTCATGCAGCTCATCACAGTGGCCGAGGGCTTTAGCCAGGACCTGGGCTGTGACCACATCCTGGTGATAGACTCTGGAGGGTTGATAGGTGGGGCCTTGACCTCTGCTGGGGACAGGTTTGAGCTGGAGGCTTCCTTGGCCACTCTGCTTATGGGGCTGAGCAATGTCACTGTGGTCAGTTTAGCTGAAACGAGGGACATTCCCCCAGCTATTCTGCATGCATTTCTGAGGTTGGAAAAAACCGGGCACATGCCCAACTACCAGTTTGTGTACCAGAACCTTCATGACGTGTCTGCCTCTGGCTCTAGGCCAAGAGACAAGAGACAGCTCTTGGATCCGCCCAGTGACTTGAGCAGAGCTGCAGCACAGAAGGAGAAACAGGGCGACGGTTTCCGGGCACTGGTGGGCCTGGCCTTCTGTGACCCTGAGAAACAGCACATATGGCACATCCCGGGCCTGTGGCACGGATCGCCCCCCATGGCCGCGGTGAGCATGGCCTACAGTGAAGCCATATTTGAATTGAAGAGATGCCTGCTAGAAAACATCAGGAACGGTCTGTCCAACCAAAACAAAAACATCCAGCAGCTCATCGAGCTGGTGAGACGGGTGTGAGTGTGAAGAGGGAAAGCAAGTTCAGGTGCAGGAGGCTGCTTTAAGCGGCCCATTCTGATGGGGTGTTCACGTGGGGGCTGTACCCTGACACCTGACAGTGCCAGTGTCTGATCCACATGAGAAGGAAGAGGAGCAGACGACAGGGGGTTTGGAGCCTCTTAAACAGTGTTAAGAAAGGAAGTGACCTCACAGACAGCTCAGAGATACCATCAGGAATATAAAAGGCCCTGGGTTGGGGGAGACACAAAAGTAATTGTTCTCTGTCTCAGCGCATCAGGGATAGATACCGTGGGGTCAGCCCTCTGTACAGCTGCTCTGTTGCCATTGGCCACTGTAGTAGGGAGCAGCTTCCTCTGTCGCTGCAGGCCCAGGACAGAGGTGGGGAGGTTGTCCTGAGGAAGCAGGTAGGCCTTGCCCCTGCCTAACCCATGGTCCTTATAGTGGCTCAACATTAGAAATGTTTTGGTGACATGATCCTGGCCCATGTAGTAAGTGCCTGCTGTGTGCAAGGTACTACTTTGGCACCATATTACTTATTGACGGATCTGTGAAGCCTTCCCTGACCCCTGCCCAGAAAGAGATCACTGGTAGCTCTGTTGCACCCCACCGCACTTTGTTATACCTCTGCCACGACACTTCACACAGCACGTTGTAACTAGTGTTGTTTACATGTCTGCCCCCCCAGACTGTGAGCTCCTTGAGGGCAGGGACTGTACATTATCCAGCTGTGTCCCCAGGGCCTGACACATTGCAGGCATTAAATAAATCTTTGTTGAATTAATGCACAAATGATAGTGCTAGGTGGGTTCCGCCTCTCTGTTCCTCGATTCTTCTATTTCCTCCTGGAGGTTATCTCGATATGAGGAGGGGGCATGGTAGACATGATGTTGGGAGTGGTAGACAGACACACCACGGAGAAATGCCAGGCTCTTTCCTCTCTTTAAGCAAAGAGCCGTGTACTCTTCAGGCTGTTACTGGGAACCAGAAGTAAATACCTTCACAGTAACTCCAAGAGTTTCCATTATTGCCCCATTTCACAGGTGGTACCAGGAGGCCTATAGCAAGCGAGACCCTGCCCCAGAGCACACACCTGGATGGGCAGCAGGGGAACGGATGAAGGACAGTGCTCTCACCACTCAACCGTGTACCTCTTCCCGACTTCTCATCCCCTCCAAACTCATACAGCTTCCAGGCTCAGTGCTCCCCAACTCTGGCTAAGCCATGCAGTGCCAGCCCCTCCTCTGACGGCCTCTCTGAAAACATTCGCAGCCCACTTGGCCACTGTTTGAGCCAGGCACTTGGCCAAGAGCTTCCGGCTCCTGCTCTGTCAGTTCTCCAGCTGGAATCCTTGCCTGTGCTGCCCTTCCCAGGGTCATAGTCAATCCTGCTTAGCCTTGAATCCCACCCCACCTGTTTCACCAGCTCTAGGAATCTTTGTTTGATCCTCTAAGAGCAAGAGGATCACTGATTACTGCTTAGGCCTTAGAGAAAGTAGGCCCTCTTGGAGTGGTGGCTGGAGCTCCCATCATATTTCTAGTACTGGTTTCACCAGACTCGACAAGGTAGCCTTTGCTACAGGGTACTCCTCGGGCCTTGGAAGCCTGCCTGCCTGCCCTGGCTGTCTGGAGCAGAGGTCCTCAAACTTTTTAAATAGGGGGCCAGTTCACTGTCCCTCAGACTGTTGGAGGGCCGGACAGTAGTTTAAAAAATACATATGAACAAATTCTTATGCACACTGCACATATCTTATTTTGAAGTAAAAAAACAAAATGGGAACAAATACAATCACACCACCTCATGTGGAGTTTGAGGACCCCTGGGAGTCTTGGGAGGGTCCGCCTGCCACTCCCCTGACAATCATTGCCTACTGCATTCCCGGAGTCGGCTTCTCTCTAAACCTGGTCTTTTGCTACTAAGTCTAGGAAAACTTTTTCCTTCTGAAACTCAATCTCTGATCCTGAGGCTCTAAACACTTTTCTTTCTCTCTGGATTATTGTTAGTTCCATTGGAAATAACAAAAATTTTTCCTTTTTTCTTTTCCATTAAAGCCGCAAAAGCTGGCTAGATGCTTCTCCTGCATTGTAAGAATTTCACCCAGGATATTCCTGAGCCCAAGTTCAGGTAACAGAAACCTTTTTTGTAGAATTGTTAACTGTCAGTCCAGTTCCCTTAAGGAATGATTCCTACATTCTGAAATGGGATCCCGCCCTAATGGCGCCTTCCAAATTAGAATTCTTTACATGGGATCTGTTCATTGTTCGAAGTTCAATCACTGAATTTTTGAAACTTAGATGTATGTACTTTTTTTTCATCAAATTTTCAAAGGGGTATAGAGTTCATAATAGATTGTAGCGATTGCTTAGTAATCGGGAAAATTATTCCATACATCCCCCAGACCGAAAATACCATGAATACAAATCACATACTTAACTAAAATATTTAAACTTTTGAAAACAGACTAATCTAAAAACTGTATTTAATAGACTTAGAGAAGAGTACTTGCCTTGGGCAGCTTGGGTAGGACTACTATGGAGGCCTCAGAACTCAGGCTAACCCAACCTGACGAATTCTAGAACTGTGCTGTGTTGAAAGACCATCTCCCCCTCAGATGAAGGAATAGGAGGTTGCCTCAGAGCTGACTAATTTTTCTAGGAAGAGTCTCTTATGCCCCCCCCACCTCCGGCCCTTCCTGAAGGGTTGACGTTTCAAGTGGAAAGATCTTGCCTTTAGCCTGCTGCCAGTGCTGCTCTTAGGACTGTAATTTCCACAACACCCAGGTCTTGCCTGGCAGCCCTGGAGCTCAAAAGGCAGTGCTAAGCATCAGTGTGCTTTACCTGTTAACGTTCTCCACAATCAGAGCCCCCTTGTACATCAGACTTGAAGATTTATGTGGGTCAGATAGGCCCCAGAGCTTGCTACAGGCCTGCTGGGCAGTCATGTGCTAGGAGCCAGGCGTAGTAGTAAGAGTTGCTCAAGGTTAGACATGGCAGCAGGCTCCTCACAAGAGGATGGCCATGTGCTCTCAATGAAGTCCTGTTACACTTTGATGAAAGGGTGAACTGAGCAAGTACCATCTTGGAGGAAGTAGGCCTGAGTGCCCGAGACAAGGAATGAGAGTGTCTTCCTTCTCCTGAGAGATGGGGTGTAGTTCCCTTCAGCACATGCCTGGTCTGGTTCTGAACACCTTGCTTCTTGGTGATTACCTGGCCCTTGACCAAAGAGCCTTAGTCTCTGCTGGCAGCACCTGTGCAAGAATGGACAGAGGTTTCACAGACAGAGGTTTCATAGCTCCTCTGGAGAAGCCAGTCTATGCACAAGATGAGCAAGGGCCTAGCTTTGGATCTGCATCAGTCTCAGACATTTTAACTTGTCAGATCAGGATTCATCTTGTTTTTCTTAATGTCATCTTCTAATTGATGTTTTCTTACATTCATTGGAATACATCACCTAGCAGGGCTGGTGTTGAGCAGTCTGTACCAATGTAAACCTGATCTAGTGGCTGCCTCAACTCAGATGTAATGAGTTACCTAAGAAGGAAAAATTTTCTCTATTTCTAAATCAGTAATAAAAGATTTGGCCATAAATCTATCTTGAGTTCTTTTAAGACGCCAAGAAAATTAAACTTGGTGAGTAAGTTATTAGGAGAACACCAATGTCCACCTGATCTAGTGGCAGTCTTAACTCCTCAGATGTAGTGAATTACCTAGGAAGGAAAAATCCTTTATTTCTAAATCAGTAATAAAAGATCAGTAATAAAAATCTTTCTTGAGTTCTTAAGACTCCAACAAAATTCAACTAGAGGGTGGCTTTGTGAGCACCGCTAAATCAGGACTGTAGAAGAGATCCGAGGTGACCATGGTCCAGGTACTATTGTTTCATGTACTGTGGCCTCAACCCTTAGTAGGCCCTGCTGTCTGGAGTCAGCGGCTTCCTCCATATTGCTGGCAGCCTGCAAGCCCCGCCGCCCATCCCTGGCCCTGGCTGACTCTGGCAGGTGCATTCTTACCAGGACAGACTGGTCCAGGCCCCTCTTCATGCCCACCCAAGGGCTCAGGGCCCTTTCTGTGGCCCTCTCGGTCCAGGTCTTACCACATCTCCATTGTCTCCTCATCTGAGCCCATTCTTACGTCCACACCTAGCAGTTTCTGGGAGCCCTGGAGGAGAGGGTCTCAGTTGCTAGTGCCCATGAGGCCCATCCCTCCCTTCTGTCTTAAGGCAGATCTCATCTGTCCCAAGCCCGGATTAGGCCTGCCAGATATGGACTTTTTGCCCAGGGTCCCAGTGTGGCCCTGAATATTTGTAATTCCTGTGCTCTGGTATCAGGGGAGTGGACCCAAAGCTGAAGTCTGTAATTACAGATACAGCTTCTCCCTCAGTGTCTGAACTTAGTCCTCCCTGTGCCTCAACAGAGGGAGGATTGGGGAAGGGGGGGGTGGTGCAGCCGGCACTCACGGGCATGGCCTGAGTAATGCAGGACATCCATGGCTTGACACTTCTCTGCTTTAACTCAGTGGTTTTTGACCTATTTCCTGGAATAGAGCTGAGAGCCTCTGGGATTCTTCTTGGTGAATAAGTTGTTATTAGGAGAAAATGAATCACCAGAAGTAATTTCAAAAACATAGGTTTACAAAGTAGAAAGAGTCAGCAGCTTGGAGCTGGGATTGAGACAGCTGTAAGGAGAACCATTATGGTAGAGTTAGTTCAGCTTCTGGCCCACAGGCAGGGAGATGGCAGCCTGTCCCGGAGGCTACATTCTGGTGGCTTTCAGGAAATAAATACACAGTGTTCAGGCTCGCCCCGTGCTTCAGAAGTACAGGTGAGCTGGGAGGGCTTCCACTTACACAGCCTTTCCACAGCCCACCCGGTGCTACATACCCCATACTCCCTGGTCAAGCCCATGGCCATTGCACTGAACCCAACTGTGCAGACCATCTTCATGAAGTTCAGACCAGCCAGCAGACCCCTCCTCTGCCTTATGGCCTGAGAGTGTCAGGCCTGGACTATGGTATGGCCATTCCCCTCAGGGAGCTTCCCTGGTCTTCTAAGAGCACCCAACAGCCCCCTCCCCCAAAGGAGGAATCTGTGTATACATGTTTTGGGAATCTTGCAAGTAAACTGTGAGCTCAGGACTTTGGTTCTCATCTCCACCTGCAAATGTTTAATGTGTGGGTGCCTGCCCTACCCACAGAGGTGGTGTGGGGCGCAGTGGGCTCTGTCGTGCGACTGAGAGCCACTGCTTGACAGAGTAACTGGCCTCCCCTGGTTGTCATGTGAGAGAACAAAAGCTCATGTCTAAGGAAAAGCAGTGGTGCAACCTGTTTCTGCATTAGGCCCTAGTAGGGGCTCAGGTGGGCCCTTTGTGTGCGGTCCCTTGCTTCTGGAAACAGCTGCTCCATCCAGGTAGTCCCTGAGGGTGAGAGGGGGCTGTCTGCACCAAGCCACAGAAACCTAGGCCATTCCCCCAGCCTAATGTGGTTCTGAACCCTCATTCCCACCAAGTGATGCTGTGGAAAAAGAACACCATTTTCTAGAACAAGAAGGCCTGCTACCATTTACTAGTTCTGGAACTTTAGGTAAGGTTCTGAGCTACCATTTTCTGATCTGTAAAACCTGGAAATACTGCCTTCTTTATGGGATTGACAGGAGAAGGAAAGTGCATCAAAACACCAACAGGGAAGTTACAGAAAAATAAAATACTGCCTCCCCCCCCCAGGAGAAGATACTGCAATTAAAATTTTTCTATTGGTGATTTAAAACAATGTAAAAATTCCTATTAATATATTAAAAATGTTACTTTAGGTTATTTTAACCATTCAAAGGCACCCACATGGCCCCCTCCCCCAATCATGGTGTAAGTTATTGGCCTGTGGTGTCAGATACCATGAAAAGTATGCACACACCTTTATTTCTTTGCTTATCATCTTTATTTATTTTATTTTATTATTTTTTTTCATCTTTATTTATTTACTGTGGCCCAAGAGAACTCATTCTTCCAGAGTGCAGCAGAAAAAAAGATTAGATACCCCTGGAAGGGTAGGTAACAAGTTACCGTATGTGAATCATGGAAATGTTTGCCACCCAAATGGTAATTGTGACTCTTGGAAAAATCTACCTCAATTTGGAATTCCTGAGAGAGACTTCAGGCCTACAGGAAAGTGGCTTGAACAGAGAAAAAACAATTTGATCATGTTGCCTATTGCCTCATAAACAAAATGACTCCGAGCATAGATTGCCAGCCACAGCCTTCCTGATGTAGCCTCTGCTGCCCTGACCAGCACTGTCTCCTGCTGCCACTTGTACCTGCAGCCCCAAAAGGTGTGGTGCCATAATTACCTTTGCTGTTATTTTCCCTTCTCCTTTCCTGTGGTCAGGGAGTGTCGCTGTGAGTTCTCATAGAACCCTCAATAGCTTTTAGATATCAAGGACTCTTGTTTTCTTTTTTGACACTTAACTGCTCACTCTACCAGGCATTTTATGGTATAATTTTCACAACCACCATTATTGTACCTATTTTACAGATGAGGGAAACTGGGATTCAAGTTCAGACACTTACCAAACTACACTGCCAGGAAGCAGTTGGTTCAGGAGTTGGACTTAGGTAATTCAGATGCCAGATCTAATGTTCCTCACCTAAGACTATCCTCACCACTATACAGGTGGTGATCCTGTAATCCTAGCACATTGGAAGGCCGAGGTGGGCAGATTGCTTGAGCCGGGGATTTTGAGGTTGCACTGAGCTATGATGAGCACCCTGTGCTCTAGCCTGGGGTATAGAGTGAGACCCTGTCTCAAAAAACAAAACAAAACCCCTCTAAGATTATTGAACTTTATGAAAGTTTTAAAAAGAAAAAATATTGTTAGTTAAAAGAATTCTTTAGGAAAAGTTGAAAGTTCCTGTATTTGCAAAGTATCGTTGGATTGGAGAACATCTCATCTCTGTTCTGTCCCTTTATCCAATATGCAGAACAGGTGGAGGCCAAAGTTAAAAAAAATAAGTATGGAGCGGTGCCTGTGGCTCAGTGAGTAGGGCGCTGGCCCCATATGCCAAGGGTGGTGGGTTTGAACCTGGCCTCGGCCAAACTGCAACAAAAAATAGCCGGGCGTTGTGGCAGGCACCTGTGGTCCCAGCTACTGGGAAGGCTGAGGCAAGAGAATCGCCTAAGCCCAAGAGCTGGAGGTTGCCGTGAGCTGTGACACCAGACACTACTGAGGGTGACAAAGTTGAGACTCTGTCTCTAAAAAAAATAATAAAATAAAAATTAAAAAACGAAGAGCAAAACGTTCCTTGTGAGGTGGGCATGGAAGACCCTCTCCTCCTGTTAAGGGTTTTTGAGGACTCTGCTTCCAGTGGTCAGAGTAGTCTTGGTCATGGAAAATGTATTGAGCTGAAGTCAGGAGACTTGTGCCTTTCTGTCCCAGTATGACAGTGTGATGCTTTCCCATAGATGATCTAGTCCTCGCCCCCAGAGGAAAGCGAACCACGTAGGTCCAAAAACGGTCAAATACTGGCAATTTCACAAGTCAACAAACACAACCAGGGACAGCTATCATTTATTAAATATTGCATTCGGGCCGCCTGTGGCTCAGTGTTTAGTGCACCAGTCCCATATACCAAGGGTGGCAGGTTCAAACCCAGCCCTGGCCAAACTGCAACAAAAAAAATAGCTGGGCATTGTGGCAGGCGCCCATAGTCCCAGCTACTCGGGAGGCTGAGGCAAGAGAATCACCTAAGCTCAGGAGTTGGGAGGTTGCTGTGAACAGTGTGACACCACAGCACTCCACCGAGGGCGATAAAGTGAGACTGTCTCTACGAAATAAATAAATAAATATCCTAGTAGTAGGAGTATTAACCCATTTTATAGATACTGGGACTGGGACTTAACTGTACAAAGAATGTTATATGTGGGCCTGAATCCAAAGCCCATGTTTTTTCCATTACTGTATTCTAAAATAAGATATCCAGCGTTGCTATTTTTCCCTTTCTTATTAATAATTACTAGATACCATGTACAGTGGCAACGCTCTGGTTTGAATATTAAAGGCTCTGCAAAATTCCCATTAATTTTTTTGCTTTCTGGCTCTTTCCCCCTTATTTAAAATTTTCCTTCCCTAGGGTCCAGCTACCAGAGCATGGTCACAAGTGGCAAACCCTACCTCTGCATAACTCATCCTTGGAGAACTGGGTAAAGTTTTAACCAAAAGATATTTCTTCTTTGTGGATAAAAGCCTGGACACACACACACAAACGCTTTTTTTTTTTTTTTTTTGAGATAGAATCTTGCTTTGTTATCTCATGGCCTCAGCTCATCTCACAGAAACCTCAAACTCCTGGGTTCAAGCAATCGTCCTCCCTCAGTCTCCCCAGTAGCTGGAAAAATAGGCGCCCGCCACTACGCCCTCGAATTTTTCTATTTTTAATAGAGACTGGGTCTCTTGCTCAGGATGGTCTCCAACTCCCGACCTCAAAGGATCCGCCTGCCTTGGCCTCCCAGCGTGCTAGGATTACTATACATATATATATATATGTATAGTGGTTCAAGCCCGTAAAAAAAAAAAATATATATATATATTTTATATATATATATATATATATATATATATATATATATAAATGGGGCATTTTTTTTTTTCTCCTAATAATATTATTTGGAGACGAACTCTGGGCAGCCTAATTTCTAGGACCTGGGAAAAATGCTTCGCTCCTCCCAGCCCCAAGGACCCAGGCTGAGCGGGCGGGGGTCAGTGGGCGGCACGTCCATCGCCCCTAGTAGTTCTATCAGGGCAAACCTTCACGCTTCACATCATCAAATTTCCAGATCTGAAATTCAGTGTCAGCAACGACCGCCGAAGGGATGCGAACTGCAGGTAAAAGCGTTCACAGTTCAGTGGGGCCAGCGGGAGACCCAGCTGCCCCCAGCGCGCGGCCCGCCCCCTCCCGTCAGTAGCCGCGGGCTCCGATTTGGTCTCGCCCTGCTGCCCCTCCCCTGAGCCACGCAGTGGTACGGCCTGAGCTCCGCTCCGTCCAACATGGCGGCGCCCGTGTGCAGCAAGTTGCTGGGGCCGCGGGTAAGTGGGCGATGCAGCAGGGCCCAGCGGGTCGGGGGTGAGGTCCTTGGTATCCGCTGACGCGTCTTCCCCCTGCAGGTGCTGTCCTGGAACCGAGAGCTGCCGTGTGCTTGGCGCGCCCTGCACACCTCCGCGGTCTGTGCCAAGGTTAGCGCGGCCCGGGCGCCGGGTCGGGGTGGGGGCACGGGCGGAGGTTCCTCGGTTGGGGGCGCTGCTCAGATGCAGGGTTCAGGGCCCGGGCGGGAACACCGCTCGGGCTGAGGGGAGTGGCCTGGAGCCCGGGGCTGGGGGCCAGACAGCGCCCGCCGAGGGTCAGGGGTTGGGAGTCTGCGGCCGGAGAGCAGTCCGCGCTAGTGATGGAAATTATACGTGGGTTTGCGGGGTGGTGGCGTGCGGATCGGGGTTCCAGTGGACTCACGGGCCCTTTTACTCCTAGAATCGGGCAGCCCGTGTCCGCGTGGGCAAGGGGGACAAGCCGGTGAGCTACGAGGAAGCGCATGCCCCGCACCACATCGCCCACCGCAAGGGCTGGCTGTCGTTGCACACAGGTGAGGAGACTTCAGGCTTAGGAGCATTCGGGCAGCCTGACATCCAAAGAAAATGATAACCTGTGACAAAGTTTGCTAAACTCGGCAATAAAAATGTCCTTTTCATGGTCTACATCAGTGATTTTCAACTGGTGTGCACGGCACACCCATGTGCCGTGAAAGAGTCTTAGGTGTGCCACGAAAAACTTTAAAGATCATTAATTAAATTATTTTCTATGTAAGTTCAGACAAAGCACAGTAAAATGTTATGTTTTTTACTTATTTATTTATTTATTTGAGACAGAGTCTCACTTTATCGCCCTCGGTAGAGTGCTGTAGTGTCACAACTCACAGCAACTTCCAACTCCTGGACTCCTCGATTCTCTTGCCTTCCGAGTAGCTGGGACTACAGGCGCCTGCCACAACGCCCGGCTATTTTTTTGTTGTTGTTGCAGTTTGGCCGGGGCCGGGTTCGAACTGCCACCCTTGGTATTTGGGGCTGGCGCCCTACCCACTGAGCCACAGGTGCCGCCCTTTTACTCTTTTTTTTTTTTTTTTGGTTGGATGTAATTTAAGTGGGCCGCGGAGTTTTAACTGTAGGTCCAAGTGTGCTGTGAGATAACAAAGGTTGAAAAACACTGGTCTAAAGCTGTGTTTTCTATGTATTTTTTTGCTTTTTATTGCTGATTTTGCTATTTAAAATGACTCTGTAGGTGGGGTGGCTGGGCTCAGGCCTGTAAAGCTAACACTCTGGGAGGGAGAGTTGGGCACATCCCTTAAGTTCAAGAGTTCCAGACCAGCCTTAGTAGGAGCCCTCCTGGTAGCTGGTGGGCACCTGCCTGTGCTGTCAGCCACTCGGGAGACTGAGGCAAGAGGATCACTTGAACCCAAGAGTTTGAGGTTATTTCAAGCTTTGATGACATCAGGACACTCAATTGCAGGGCCACAGAGAGAAACACTGTCTAAAAAAAAAGTAAAATAAAATATAAAACCAAATAAATAAAATAAAATAAATAAAATATCCATGTAGTGCCGAGTTGGTAGAGTGTGCCTAAGTTTAAGAAGGCTATAAAGGCCTTATGGAGAACTTACCGTATATACTCGAGTATAAGCCGAGTTTTTTTTGGCACAAAATTTGTGCCAAGTTCGGGTTTTTCCGCACAAATTTTGTGTCCAAAAAACTCGGCTTATACTCGAGTATATACGGTAACCATGTTAGAGAAGCTTTGTTCAGGCATGAGTTACAGTGTTGGCCCTGAGTTCAGTGTTAATGAGTTAACCACATATATTAAAAAGGTGTCTTTGAACAAAACTGAATATGAAGCTGGGTTTTTTTGGTTTTGCCTTTTTTTTTTTTTTGAGACAGAGCTTTACTGTGTCTCCTGGGTAGAGTGTCCTGGTGTCATTGTAGTTCACAGCAACCTCAAATTCCTGGGCTCAACTGATCCTCTTGCCTCAGCCTTCTGAATAGCCCGTGACTACAGGCACCCACCACAATACCTGGCTAAGTTTTCTATTTTTAGTAGCGACAGGATCTCACTCTTGCTCGGCCGGTCTCTAACTCTTGAACTCAGCCTCCCAGAGTACGAGGATTACAGGTGTGAGCCACTGTGCCTGGCCTATGTCCCTAATCTTAAAAGTAGCTGGTGACCTCATCTTCTGACCCATGGAATGACCACTACTTTTATAAGGCAACCAAGAAAGGCTGGGATCCGGAGGCATCATTTGAGTTGTACTCTGGCTCAGGCTTATGTCTTCTTTTGTGTACAAGGATAATGACAATACCTACTTTATAAGATTGGTTTGGGAATTAATGAAATAACGTACCTTGAACTTGCATTGGAAGAAGAAAAGAGAAGAGGGCTGGGGCTGAAGGGTGGAATTGAGTCCCAGTGCTTTTGGATGTTGACCTGGGAGTTTTGGCAGGTCTCTGGGGCAATAGGGCTGACTCTTCTGTGATGTCTTTCCCTCCTTAGGTAACCTGGATGGGGAGGACCATGCTGCAGAGCGAACGGTAGAGGATGTTTTCTTTCGCAAGTTCATGCTGGGTACCTTTCCAGGCTGCCTGGCAGACCAGCTGGTCCTAAAGCGCCGAGCTAACCAGGTGGAGATCTGTGCTGTGGTCCTGAGGAACCTGCCTGCACACAAGTACTATTTCCTTGTGGGCTACAGTGAAACTCTGCTGTCTCACTTTTACAAGTGTCCTGTGCGACTCCACCTCCAAACTGTGCCCTCGAAGGTTGTATATAAGTACATCTAGGACAATTTCTTCTGATTGCATCAAGCTGTAGCCTACAAAGAATAGAAACATGTGGAAAGGAGTAAAGTAGAACAAAAGGGAAACGTACCTACTCAGAGGCCTGAAACCTCATTTCTCAGCTGCTATTGAATAAAGACCCTCCACATAGTCCTGCCTCTCTCTTTGTCTTTACTCTTTTCTTTTGTTTCAGAGACAGGGTCTTATTCTATCACTTAGGCTCAGGTGTAGTAGTGTCATCATAGCTTGCTATAGCTTTGAACTCCTAGGCTCAAGGGATCCTCCAGGTTTGGCCTTCCAGAGTGCTGGGACTATAGGCATGAGCCATGAGTCAGCTTTCCTTCCTTCCTTCCTTCCTTCCTTCCTTCCTTCCTTCCTTCCTTCCTCCCTCCCTCCCTCCCTCCCTCCCTTCCTCCTTCCCTCCCTCTCTGTTGCCCAGGCTAAGATGCAGTGGCATCATCATAGCTCACTGTAACCTTGAACTACTAGACTCAAGTGATTCTCCTTCTGCAGCCTCTAGAATAGCTGGGATTACAGGCACCCATCACCACGTCTCACTAATTTTTACATTTTTTTTTATAGAGTATCTCACTATGGTCCTCAGGCTGGTCTCAAACTCCTGGCATCAAGCAGTCCTTCTACCTAGGCCTCCCAAAGTGCTAGGATTGCAGGTGTGAGCCACCATGCCCATTCCTGTCTTTACTCTTTAAGTGAGGGATCTAGAGCAGAATTTCTCTGTGGGTGTTCCAATGCTCAAAGGAAGGTTGCCAGTTGTCCGAAGTTTAGCTAATGCTAAAGTTCGGTGTATACCTTGTGCCAGTCACTCTATCAGGCACTTTATACCTAAAGTTCTTTGCTTTATCTGAAAATGGAAGGATGCATTTTTAGTGATCATAAAATAATCAGTATTTCTTTTTTTTGAGACAAGAGTCTCACTTTGTCGCCTTTGATAAAGTGCTGTAGTGTCATAGCTCATGGCAACCTCAAACTCCTTGGTTCAAGTGATCCTCCTGCCTCAGTCTCCCAAGTAGCTGGGACTACAGGTGCCTGCCACAATGCCTGGCTATTTGTAGAGAATGAGTCTTGCTCTTGCTCAGGCTGGTCTCAAACCTGTGAGCTCAGGCAACAGAGTGCTGGGCCTCAGCCTCCCAGAGTGCTGGCATTACAGGTGTGAGGCACTGCACCTGGCCTATCGGTAGGAATTTTTTAAAACAACAGTACGAGTAAGTGCTCACTTTGACAGTACATGTACCAGACTTGGAGCAATATAGAAAAGATCAGCATGTATAGGGATGATGTGGAAATTCACTAACCATTCCATTTTTTAAAAAATGTAAAAATAGCCTAGGCATGGTGACTCACACCTATAATCTTAGCACTCTGGGCGGCGCCTGTGGCTCAGTGAATAGGGCGCCGGCCCCATATACCAAGGGTGGCGGGTTTGAACCTGGCCCCAGACAAACTACAACAAAAAATAGCTGGGTGTTGTGGTGGGCATCTAATCCCAGCTACTTAGGAGGCTGAGGCAAGAGAATCACCTAAGCCCAAGAACTGAAGGTTGCTGTGAGCTGTGACGCCACACCACTCTACTGAGTGTGAGAAAGTGAGACTCTGCCTCTAAAAACAAAACAAAAAACAAATCTTAGCACTCTGGGAGGCCGAGGTGGGTAGATCGCTTGAGCTCGTGAGTTTGAGACCAGCCTGTCTACCAAAAATGAAAAACGGAGGCAAGAGGATCACTTGAGACCAGGAGTTTTAGGTTGCTGTGAGCTAGGCTGCTGCCACAGCATTCTAACTTCAGAGTGAGACTCTGTCTCAAAAAGAAAGCAAAAACAAAAAAACAAAATAAGTCAGATGTAGTGATATGCCTATAGTCCGAGCTACTTAGGAGGCTGAGGTGGGAGGATCACTTGAACCCAGGAGTTCAAGACCAGCTTGGGCAACATAGTGAGGCCTCATTTCAAAAAAAAGAAAACAATATGGGGTGGTGCCTGTGGCTCAGTGAGTAGGGCATCAGCCCCATATACCAAGGGTGGCAGGTTCAAACCCGGCCCTGGCCAAACTGCAACAAAAAAGTAGCCAGGCATTGTGGCAGGTGCCTGTAGTTCCAGCTACTCAGGAGGCTGAGGCAACAGAATCGCGTAAGCCCAGAAGTTGGAGGTTGTTGTGAGCTGTGTGATGCCACGGCACTCTATGGAGGGTGATAAAGTGAGACTGTGTCTCTACAAAAAAAGAAAACAATATGAACATATATTGAATTGACTATGAAGATTTCTTAATAATTCTACCCTAAAGATAACTACTGTGAACAGTTTGTTGCATTTTATTTCCAAATGTACCTTTTTTCAGAAATATTAATACTTCAACACATACTCATTATTTATTAAACTTTGAGTACCTAGTCTGTGCTAGGCACTTCTGTAAGTGCTTAGGGCCCATTAATGAGCAACATGTTCCAATATGGCTGCTCATATCCTAGTGGAGGGAGTAGGGAGGATGAGGCAGCATTAGAGAGTCCATGTAGGTGAAGGAGGTAGGCATGCAGGTTAAGTGGGGGAAGAGCATTTCAGAAAATTATATCCACAAGGCCAGCACATGGTGCTAGGAGGCAGGCAGGGACTGCTGATCCTGACCTCAACACTTGTCCTGGCCATGACCCCAAGCCTCGGCCTAAGTACATGCACTCTAATCCTGACTCAGACCTTAACCATGGCCCTGAGTCACATGAACCCTGACCTTGATGCAGACCTTTAACCTGACCTTGACTCATCTCCCTAACCATGATTCTTTGGCACGTACAGCCTGACCTTCAGTCTCACTGAGACCCTCCGTGGCTCTTGCCCTGAGTCTGATGTTGCACTCTACACCTGACTTGACCCTGACTCAAAACTTCATCCTAACACTACCCCGGGTTCCCTGGCCTCATCCCAGCTAACACATATGCTCATGTGACTCTTACCCAGACTTTTACCATGTCTGTCTGTGACCATGAACCTGAAAGTCATTTAAATCTGACCCTGTCCCTCACACAGATCTGACTCTGCTCTTAACCTGATGCTTACACTCAATAGCCCTGACACTGGATTCTCCCAGGCCTGACCCTGGCCAGAATCCTGGCCTGCACCAGATTTCAGCCTGATGGTAATCCATGACTAGATCATGACTCTGATCTTGACTCTCAACATTCTCATCTTGACTCCTTGGCTCAGCCTTTCTCTGACTCTCAGCTTCTACCTGATCTGACCCTGACATTCTCACTGCCCCAACCTGAATGTGCCCTGGCTCTTACCATTGCCCCATTACTAAGACTGCCCCACATGTCCTTACTCTCACCTTGACTTTTGCCTTAGACCTGATGATTCTCACTCTGAATCAGACCTTGCTCTGTCACTTCCCCTCTCACCCCAACCCTGGTCATAACCAAGGTTGACCACGAACCTGAGCCTGACACTCAAATCATACACTCACGCTTTCTGATCTCAGCTTGACCCTGGCCCTAGTCTGACCTTAAGCTGATTCTGGCCCTAACTCTTCCCCTTACTTACATTTATTCCTGTACTTGGCCCCGATCTTCACCCTTGGCTTAGTTTTTACCACAAATTCAGTGGCTTAAAGCAACATAAATTAGAGTTTTGTAGGTCAGAGTTTTGTGGGCCTCACTGGACTCAATCAAGGTGTTTTAGGAACACAGACTGTGTTCCCTTCTGGAGACGCTAAGGGAGAATCTGTCTCCTGGCCATGTTCTGCTTTCACAGGCCATCTTTATTCTTTGGTGTGTGTCCCTTTCCTCCTTTTTCAAACCCAGCAAGGGCAGGAAAAGTGCTCACATTACATTAGTCTGAAGCTTCTCCGTGTTGCTTTTCTCTTCTACTTTAAAAAATAATTAATTATTTTTGAGACAGAGTCTCACTCTTACTCTGGGTACAGAGCCGTGGCATCACAGCTCACAGCAATCTCAAACTCCTGGGCTTAAGCGATCCTCTTATCTCAGTCTCCCCAGTAGCTGGGACTCAAGTGCCCTTCACAATGTCCAGCTAGTTTTTTTTTTCTTTTCTGAGACAGAGTCTCAAGCTGTAACCCTAGATAGAGTGCTGTGGCGTCATAGCTCACCAGCAACTTGCATCTCCTGGGTTCAAGGGACCCTCCTGCCTCAGGTTTTTCTATTTTTAGTAGAGACGGGGGTCTCTCTTTTTGCTCATGGTCTCAAACCTGCGAGCTGAAGCTATCCACCTGCCTCGGCCTCCCACAGTGCTAGGATTACAGGCCTGAGCCACCGCAACTGGCTTAGTTTTTCTATTTTTAGTGGAGACGGGGTCTCACTCTTGCTCAGGAGGCTGAGGCAAGACAATGGCTTGAGTCCAGGAGTTTGAGGTTGCTGTGAACTATGATGACTCCATGGCGCTCTACCTAGGGCGACAGAGTGAGACCCTGTCTCAAAAAAAAAAAAAAAAAAAAAAAAAAAAGGGAAGTTCTCCAGCTACTGGACTTTTCGACGCTCCTCAGCTTTCCTGAGGTCCACGTCAGCACCCTGCAACCCAAGGGTGCTGAGCATGCTGGACCCAACCCCCAGTGGCACTAACATGGGTTCTTTGGGACGCTCACCCAGCAAAGCAGTGGCCGCCCGGGTGGCAGGAACCACTGTCCGGCAAAGGAAAAATGCCAGCTGTGAAACAAGGAGCACAGGCCACACACCTTGGCAGGCACTGGGGCCCGAAGATTCACCTAGGCTCAGAGTTGGCCCTGTTCCGGTATTGGTTACGAGTCTTCTGTTCATCGCTTCCATATTTATGTTGCACATTTGGGGCAAGTATACTCATTCATAGAGTCAGTTACATCTATCTGTCATCTGAAGAAGGAAAAAAATCAACATACCTGGGATCAAAAGTATAGCGATTTTCTGTTCATGAGAAAGAAATTTTCTATAAGTCTGCTGTTTTACAGGGGACTTAACAAGAATTCATTTTGAGAAATCAGGTTTTTTTTCCCCTATAGCTAATAAACCTTTAAGTTCATTTATATCAGAAAAAAAAAGGAAAAAAATTTAAGAAACCAAAGCAACATTGTTTAGAGATTGGCTATACATTTTTCTTTTTAATTTCAGAATACTCCAGACAATACAGTATAGGTTTTAGTGTTTGGTGGAGCATCATTAGGTGAATTTACAGCTGCTGTGGCAATAGCAGTTTCAAGAGATAAACTCAGTTTAAAGGGGAGAATAGAAGATAATTGTGGTCTCATTTTAATTTCTCTGGGTCTGATAACTTAAAGGACTTTCATTTCTCAGATAAAAGTTGTTTTCTCTACCAGTGCATTCAATCCCATGTAATTAATTTCAGTCTTGGGTTAGCAGTTTCATGGATCCATCTGCTTCACAACTAGATGGTGGTATGATTGTAAAGTTATTTAAGCAATGTCATCATAAGCCTGTACCCCAGAGTACCTGTCATAGTCCTTTCTTTGGGTCTCAGAGGTGGTTTTTTTTTTTTGTTATTGTTGCAGACTAAGCACTTTGGCCTGTAGGAGTTTTCAGGAAAACAACAGAATGAAACAAAAACTATCTGTGAATGGCAGAAGGGGCAAATTGGCCAAATTGACAAGAGAAATTTGTTTGTTTCTGTAACCTACAACATTTAAAATAATAACCGATCTTGTATTAGCAAAATAATAATAGTAATAACTGAAATTATGGCTGATAATAGCATACCAGGACATATCACAGAGAGGGAGGACCTTGACAAATTTCCGGGAACTTGATACAATTTCTGAAACAGTAACATTTTACCTGTACAAATGTAACCTAGAGAAGGTTAAGTCTCTCTCTTTTTTTTTTTTTGAGACAGTCTCGCTCTGTCACCCTGATGCCCTGTGGTGTCATCTTAGCTCATAGCAACCTCGAAGTCTTGGGCTCCGTAGCTGGGACTGCAGACACCCGCCACCAGGCCTGGCTACTTTTTCTATTTTTAGTAAAGATAAGGTCTCCCTTATCTTTACTGGTCTTAAACACTTGAGCTCAAGAGATCCTCATGCCTCATCCTCCCAGAGTGCTAGTATTACAGGCATGAGCCACAGTGCCCAAAAAAAATCTCTTCTTAATTGTTATTGCTTCCCATGCAATTGAACATATCTGATCAACCTTTTGGCATAGCTTTGCATTTTAAATTTAAGTCTTAGGACTATTTTGAGTGAATTTTTGTGTAACTTGTAAGGTTTGTGTCTACATTCATTTCATTCCATATGGTTTCCAATTAAATGTTCCTTTTAACACTTTTGGAAAAGACAAAATGGATAGTGGGCTGTTTTTTAGGTCTAATTTTCAAATTTATGGCATTGAGTAATCTGAACGCTGAAGTTAATTGATTCGGCCGGATAGCCAGGAGGGGGCGCCCGGCCACCGCTAACCCGTGAACCGAGGGCCCAGCACTGCCCACGATGACCAGCAGGGGGCGTGCAGCCCGCCTTTTCTGACCCCTGCGTAGCTCCCAGTTCTGCTTGTGGACTTCAACCCCAAGCCCGGAGTACGAGAAATTGATTTGCCCCAGCGCAGATCTGACGGAGCACTGTGTCACTTTGGGACAACTTGAGGGTGTTAGTGGTGACTAAAAACCTTGTTCACAGCCCCGACTCCTAAGGGGTAGTTAGTCCTCGGAGGAGCTCAGGCGTCATGGGGAATATTGTCAATAAAAAAATCTCAAGGGCGGCGCCTGTGGCTCAACAGAGTAGGGCACCGGCCCCATATGCTGGAGGTGGCAGGTTCAAACCCAGCCCTGGACAAAAACTAAACAAACAAATAAATAAATAAATAAAAGCCTTTGACAGTTTGGGTGAGGTTCAAATTATTAAAAAAAAAAAAAAATCTCGCTGTTTCCACTACCACCAAGGTTCTTCTTAATGCCCAAGACATAGTGACTGCTAATATGTTCACACAGAGACTTATTTTTTCTTTTTTGAGACAGAATCTCACTATGTTGCCCTGGGTAGAGTGCGCTGCTGTCTCAGCTCACAGAACCTCCAGCTTTTGGGCTTAAGCGATTCTCTGTCCTCAGGGACTACAGGCACCTGCCACAACTCCCGGCTATTATTTTAGTGGCAGTTGTTATTGTCATTTAGCAGGCTCAGGCTGGATTCGAACCTGCCAGCTCAGGTGCATGTGGCCGACGCCCTACTCACTGAGCTATGGGCGCAGAGCCACTCACTGACTACTTAATGCTAACAGAGCATTCTGTTGACCAGGGCAATTGGCTGCACAGCTTGGGCTGACCTGGAGTTGGGTCAGGCTTAGCCTCTAGAAGTCACTGCTGGTTTACTGACATAGTATTGACATGGGTGTTTAATTTTATTTTTAATTAACATTTTTTTTTTCCTTTTTTGAGACAGAGTCTCACTCTGTTACCAGGCTAGAGTGTTGTGGCATCATCATAGCTCACAGCAACCTCAAATTCCTGGGCTCCAGCAATCCTCCTGCCTCAGCCTCCCAAATAGCTAGATCTACAGGTGCCCACTACAACATGCAGCTAATTTTTCTATTTTGTTTTGGTTTTTTGTTGCTCTTGGTAGAGTGCCGTGGTGTCACAGCTCACAGCAACCTCCAATTCCTGGGCTTAGGCAATTCTCTTGCCTCAGCCTCCCGAGTAGCTGGGACCACAGGCATCCACCATAACACCCGGCTATTTTTTTGTTGCAGTTCAGCTGGGGCCAGGTTTGAACCCACCACCCTCAGTATATAGGGCTGGCGCCCTACCCTCTGAGCCAGAGGTGCCACCCTAGTTTTTCTATTTTTATTTTTATTTATTTATTTAAGACAGAATCTCACTATGTTGCCCTCAGTAAAGTGCTGTGGTGGCAAAGCTCACAGCAACCTAAAACTCTTGGGCTTAAGTGATTCTCTTGCCTCAGCCACCCAAGTAACTAGGACTACAGGCGCCCACCACAATGCCCAGCTACGTTTGTTGCTGTTGTGGTTGCCATTGTTGTTTAGCTGATCTGGGCCGAGTTCGAACCTGCCAGCCTCGGGGTATGTGGCCGGTGCCTTAACCACTGTGCTAGGGGGGGCTGAGCATAATTTTTCTATTTTTAGTAGAAACGGGGTATTGCTGTTGCTCAGGCTGAACTCCTAAACTCAAGCAATCTTCCTGCCTCAGCCTCCCAGAGTGCTGGGATTATGGACATGAGGCACTGCACCCAGCCTTGACATGGTTCTTCTAAAAAGTAATTTACTTTTCAGTAATTTCATACTTACAGACAACTTGCAGTAGCAGTACTTTGTACTGCTTACAAAGTACTCCTTACCCTTTCTCTGAGATTCCGGTGGTTATTGCCATGTCAGATTTGCAGTTTCACAGAAAATACTTCTGTGTACTTTACCCACAGCTGGGACGCTCTCCCAGGTAACTACAACTGACCCCCCAAGTCAGGACACCAACTCAGTTTCTACCTGGCGACCCAGTCCTCAGATCCACTTCCCTTTACCACATGCCCCAATGGAGCAAAAACTGTCTCTTTCCATACAGACCCGGTTTTCCTTTTCCGGTACCATTCCTGAGACCATCCCTCACCTCCTTAACCTTGTTAGATTTAAAATGCAGAGATGGCTCCAAGCTGGTCCTGTCTGGTGTTTCCTCTTGAGCAGATATGGACTCTGCAGGAACATGTTAGCCCAGTGCTGAGGTCCCCTCAGTGCAGCCCACCAGGAGGCACACAGGTCCTGCTGCCCACCTCTGAGAATGACCACACCCTCATCTACAAACAAACTTCTCCTCACGTCACTCTCCTGATGTAACTTTGCCAATCGTTTCTCATTGGCCTGAATCAAGGACTGGGAACTGCCGCTACCTCCAGGCCTCAGGCTCCCGCCTATTGCCCTCTCCCTGCCAGCCCCTCATCTGCCTGCAGGGAAGCCTGCTCTGGCTTCCTGGGACCCAGCAAGCTCTTGTATGTCTTGGGGATTTTATATACATTCCCTCATCCTACTTACCCAACTTCCACCCTTACCAAAATTTCTAAGACTTTGTCCAGTTTAAGAAGAAAATCAAAGATTTCAAGCCCTGGGAAGAGTTGGCCCCATAGATCATTCCTTAGGACATGCAATTTGTACCTGTGTCTAGCACCTAAAACTAAACCCTGTCCCATCTCACACTAATAATGAATTACAAGTTTATTTTACAGGCCACAGAACCAGACATTCCTCCTCCTACCCAGAGACACTTATGTATTTGATACTTCCTTCATTTCTTTATTTTATGTAAAATGTAGATTTTTGGGGTCTTGCAAGAATGTAGCTACTACCTCATCAGCCTCCCTACCCCCACCTTTCCCCTTCTTTCTGTATGGTTTGTTGTTGGCATGCTGAAGCTTCCAACCTCCCCTTCAGAAAAACATACACAGCTTATTTGTGAGTTTCTGTTTTTCTCACACATGTTCTCAAAATCTTGGCTCAATAAACCCCATAGATTGAGATTTTTGCTGTTGTAATTTACTTGGATCAACATCCAGCTAATCCTCATCATAACAGTTGTGATATTTAATAGTAGGAAGGTTAATACTGTGAATTTTTTAAAGACAAAAAGTTTTGCCATTTGGTAGATCATCTGTAAGAATTTCCCTCAGTTTATAAATCAAGGAAATAGTTGCCAAATGAAACCAGAGTCCATATTTGGGATAATCAGTAAAGAAAAACAAAATCTCGGGTGGCGCCTGTGGCTCAGTGAGTAGGGCGCCGGCCCCATATACCGAGGGTGGCAAGTTCAAACCCAGCCCCGGCCGAACTGCAACCAAAAAATAGCCGGGCGTTGTGGCAGGTGCCTGTAGTCCCAGCTGCTTGGGAGGCTGAGGCAGGAGAATCGCGGAAGCCCAAGAGCTGGAGGTTGCTGTGAGTCCTGTGACATCACGGCACTCCACCGAGGGCGGTAAAGTGAGACTCTGTCTCTACAAAAAAAATAAACAAAGAAAAAAATAAAGAAAAACAATATCTCAATGCTGAGTGGAAGGTAAATAGCACACTGATAACTGAAATTGTGTAAGAATTTATTGGACAGAACATTACTTTGCTATGTTCTCTAGGCCGGACTAACAGGTAAAGGTATTTGGTTTTGTGGGTTTTTTTTTTTAGACAGAGTCTCACTCTGTTGCTCTAGTTAGAATGCTGTGGCATCAGCCTACCTCACAGCAACCTCCAACTCCTGGGTTCAAGGCATCTTGAACCTGCTGCCTCAGGTTCCTGAGTAGCTGGGACTACAGGCACCCGCCACAATGCCCAGCTAATTTTTCTATTTTTACAGAGATGGTGTCTTGCTCTTGCTTAAGCTGGTCTCAAACTCCTGAGCTTGAGATCCTCCTGCCTTGGCCTCCCAGAGTGCTGGGATTACAGGCATGAGCCACTGCCTGGCTAAGGTTTAAACAGTTATGTTTACATAATCAGTTGACATAGTTAGTTGATAAACTCTTTAAAAAGATTTTGTAAAGGCTTCACTACATCCCTGACATCCACTCGTTGAAATAACACTGTTTCAAAAAAATGTGTGTAAGTTGCTATCTATGAAACATCTTTAAGTGAAGTTTTTTATTTAACTTTTTTATTTTTTATTTTTTTTGCAGTTTTTGGCCAGGGCTGGGTTTGAACCCGCCACCTCCGGTATATGGGGCTGGCACCCTACTCCTTTGAGCCGCAGGCACCGCCCTATTTTGTTTTGTTTTTAAGTAAAAGGGTCTCAGTCTGTCCCCCAGGCTGGAGTGCAGTGGTGCAATTATAGCTCACTGCAGCCTTGAACTCCTGGGCTCAAGCAATCTTCCTGCCTCAGTCTCCCAAGTAGCTGGGACTATAGGCATTTGAGAGGACACTCTGCTTTAAATTTTTTTTTTTTTTTTTGAGACAGAATCTCACTCTGTTGCCCCAGGCTAGAGTGCAATGGCATCATAGCTCACAGCAGCCTCAGATTCTTGGGCTCAAGTGATCCTCCTGCCTCAGCCTCCCTAGTAGGTGGGACTATAGGCACCCACTATAATGCCTGGCTTAGTTTTTCTACTTTTAGTAGGCATGGCTCTCACTCTTGTTCTGGCTGGTCTCAAACTCCTGAGCTCAAGCAATCCTCCCACCTTGGCCTCCCAGAGTACTGGCATTACAGGCATGAGCCACTGCCCTTGGGCCCTATTCCTAGTTTTTAGCTTCCTAGAGCACAATAGGAAAAGAAGAGCCCTTCCCTTCCTGAATTTAAGTGCCAGGCTCTTTTTCTGTCTGTCTTCTTTTTTTTGAGACAGAGTCTTACTATGTCACCCTCAGTAGAGTGCTATGGCATCACAGCTCACAGCAACCTCAAACTCTTGAGCTTAAGTGATTCTCTTGCTTCAGCCTCTCAAGTAACCAGGACTACAGGTGCCTCCCCCCCCCCCCACAATACCCAGCTATTTTTTGAGGGGGGAGAGGTTGTTGTTGTAGTTGTCCTTGTTTAGCAGGCCCGGGTCGGGTTTGAACCCACTAGCCCCAGTGTATGTGGCCGGTCCTCTAACCACTAGGCTACAGGCACCAAGCTGATCTGTCTTCTTCTTTTTTAGACAGAATCTTACTATGTCACCCTCAGTAGAGTGCTATGTCATCACAGCTCACAGCAACCTCAAACTCTTCAGTTTAAGTAATTCTCTTGTCTCAGCCTCTCAAGTAGCTGGAACTACAGGTGCCCCCCACAAAGCCCAGCTATTTATTTTTATTTTTATTGTTGTCATTGTTGTTTTACCAGGCCCAGGCCACACTCAAACCCCCCAGCTTTGGTGTATGTGACCGGCGCCCTACTCACTGACCTACAGGTACTGGGCCGGTCTGTCTGTTTTTTGAGACAGAGTCTTGCTCTGTCACCCTAGCTAGAGTGAAGTGGCATCATCATAGCTCACAGCAACCTCAAACTCCTGGGCTCAAGGCAAGCTCTTTCCTCCGTCTGCCATATAGCTGGGACTACAGGTGTGCATCACTTCATGACTTGCTGTTTCTTAAATTTTTTTTCTAGAGATGGGGTCTTGCCATGTTGCTCAGGCTGGTCTTAAACTCCTGGCCTCAACCCATTTTCTTGCCTCAGCCTCTTAGAATGTTGGGATTATAGGCGTGAGCCACTGTGCCTAGGATTACAGGCGTGAGCCACTGTGCCTAGCCACATTTGAGCCTCTTGACATCTGATTAACACTTTTCTCCTTAAATCTGTACAAACTCTCATTCTTTCAACATCCCCTAAAGTATCTCCAAAGAAATTTTCTGAGTAATGTTTCTGTAAAGGTCACTTTTCTTCAAGAATCATCAGGGAAGTCCCTTTATAGAAGATAGATAACACCCAGTTTTACGGTCTGGGGTCCTGGTGGGATGTGCTTCCACAGTCTCCCAGCTGTCATTATATAGAGCCTTCCTCCTCCCCTCTGCCCGCCCCCTGGATAGATTGAAGGACCCTGGCCACTGATGCCTTCTCTTCCTCTAGACACCCATCTTCCTGAGAAGCAACCCTCTTCTTGACAATCTCTGACTCAAGTCTCCCCTAAAAGGACCCTGAAGATTATCTGGTCTTACCCCTTCTTTTATGATGAGGAAAGAAACAACCCCACAGACATCAAATAACTTTACTGTTACCGGACCAAGAGGGTCTGGCTGCTTGTCACTGTCCGCCAATATGCAGAGATGGGGATGGGTCCACCAAACTTAGTCAGGAGGCTGGGATTCTGGAGAACAGTGCCAGTGGCCTCTGCAGGACTGTTCTCTTCTTCTATTGCCAGTATCACAGCTTCATACATGAAAGTTTAAAATAAAAACCATGTTAACCTTTGTCTTAAAAAATAATTGGTATAACCCATGACCCATAATAAGCAATAATTAATATAACCCATGAACCAAAATAACATTCAAATTCAAAAGTTAATTACCTAAGTCATTTTCCCATAACTACTCATGATATACACTTTTAGGTTAAAGCTGAATTTACAAAATAGCAAGAATGGGTGAAGGTCAGGCAGGACCTAACCTGACCAGACCAGCCGTGTTGTCTCAGCCCTAGCCTGACCAACTCCATCTTATTCTCACTACGTGTGTTTTCATGACCACAGTTGCACGCTGCAGCCAGCCTCCCTGGGTTCTATCCTCTAGACCCCTGGAGTTCTCCAAGTTCAGCCCTTTCCTGCCTCTCAACCTGTCTCCGACACACTTGTCTGTGCTAGCAAATCACACCGTTCATTTTTTTCTTGAACATGCTCCTCATTTTTCTATTTCTCCCTTGTTTGGCTCACCCAGATGTCACTTTCTCCTAACCATCTGCAGCAGATACGCCTCCTCCCCCGAACCCCCAGCTGTCTATCTCTGAACTGTCAGGACCCTGCCCCAGGTCGAGTGTGTTCACCTCAGGCTCCGGGGCACAGCACAGCTGGTCATGTCTGCAATATCAGCTAATGAATGAATAAATCACTCATTCTAAAAACAGAAAGTTAACAAAGGAATTTGCAAAGTGTGTTCTGTGTGCCCTGCAGTTTCCAGGCCACTGTAGTTTATAACATGACAGCACATTTTTTGCTTTGACATGAGTTGGATAATGGAGACTAAAACTACAGCCAGGGACAGGGGCTGGCAAATGTTTTCTGTGAAGGACCAGATAATAAATATTCTGGATTTTTGTGGGTCATATGATATCTGTCACATAGATTTCTGAACTACTCAAATCTGCCTTTGCAGCCTGATACAAGAATGAGGGAGGTGTAGGGATCATGGGGAAACTCACGCTTTCCCCCCTGAAAGTTCAATGAAAGATCAACTCACAATTAAGGCAAATTAAAGAAATGTTTATTTCCAAATATCATGCCTTTTAAGAGGAAGAGGGAAGAAGGTGGAATGTGGGTGCAGCAAGTGTTTGCTAGGGAGGATTAATAGATGGGGGAAACAGATTGACTTGTAAGTTAACCTGAGAGACAGGCATTGCTGTTTTTAAAGGATCTGGGCCAGGTCTGCTGGCACTCAGGGGGAGGAAAGGAAGTCAGTTGTCCACTTTCATCGCTTGATCAGGTCGGTATGGTTTTATGTAGATAGAGGGAAAACCCCTTCCAATGCTTTCTGACTGTGAATGGCCTTTCATTCAAAATATTCCTACTGCCAAGTAATCATATTTTGGGGGGAAATTTCCTCAGCTCCTTCAGTGGCTGTGTTTCAGTGAAACTTCACACAAACAAGCTTCAGACTAAAGGGCTGTACTTTGCCAACCTCTGACTTACAAGGTGAAGGAAACTGGCCATGTGCTTAAACTCCAAGTCTTAGTTTCATCGTTTGTTTTAAAAAAATGGATGAAAGTGCTTACTTGCATATGGCCTTATATGGGAATTCTAAAGAGAAAATGAAATAGGGTGTGTAAAACTCTTAGGATCAGGACTGAAACATGAGGCTTGTTTAGGAAACGGTAATTATTGTCATTTTTAAAAGTCAGCAAGAGCTCTTTAGCTCATCCTCATTCCACGGTTAAAAAAAAAAAATAGAAGGGTTTAGAAGAGCCAAGTGGAACTGATAAAAGGGAATTTAAGGTAGCTGTTACATTCAGAGGTAGTCCTGGACAAAAGGTTTCATGCATACCGTTCCCTGGGCCTGGACTATTTTTCCCAACCTTTGCCCACCCGCACCTGCGAAACTATAAAACCTTCAGGTTTTAGCAAATACTTTAGGAACGACTTCCTTGACTTCTTACTCAGGAAAAGCTCTCCACAGCTAACCTATGCTTTAACATTTATTATTTGAATAACATTTTTCTTCCTTACTAGCCCATAAGCTCTAAGTGTTGGGGGTCAGGGGTCCAGGCTCCCTGAACCCAGTTGAACTGGTTCAACTACTTGGCTGCGCTAGAAAGTCCAACCAAGGCCCAGTGGCAACCAACAGCAAAAGCAAGTGGAAACTGAAAATGAAACCGGACAGGTGGCACAGGCAGCGAGGACAGAAAGTGAAAGTAACCCTCACAAGTTTCAGGGTGACAAAGGGAGATTTTATTTAGGAAGAACAAAGAGAAAGTTTAGAGCACTTCCCAAGAGAGTCGGGAAGGCCTGCAGGGGTAGAAACATTCCGTTTGAAATTGGCTGCGAGTCTCTCTCTGAGCCTCAATGGCCTTTTCTATTGGTCATTGGTTACCAGGTTATTTTATATTCACATTCTCATGGGCCCTCCAGACTTCCTAGTTCATTCAGGAGGCCAGGTTTTCGTCCTGTCTCCCTTGAAGCCCCGTCTACCTAAGAGACTCTGACAGGCACATGAATCACCACACAGTCTTGTTAAAACACGAATCTGGTTCTGCAGTGGGCCTGAGAACCTGCATTTCTAACAAGCACCCAGGCCAAGCCAATGTCAAGGCTGTACTGTGAGAGTCCTGGGCCTCCTGTTCCCTGCTCCCCTCCCAAGGAGCATCTACAACTGATGGGCTAAGGTTTCAGGGCATTTTCCAAAAATAAATCTCTCAAAGAACTCTAGTGTCATTGACTAAAGTGTGATGTTCTTTCCCTTGATTCCTTGAGGTGGGAGAAATGAGATAAATTATTGGGATTTCAAGGTTCCAATAAGGGTCCTTTTTCTCCTTTTCCCAATTTTGGGAACCAATTAAGCCATAGATATGAGAGAGAGAGAGAGAGAGAGAGAGAGAGAGAGAGAGAGAGAGAGAAAGTTATTGATTTATTTACTTATTTATTTAGAGGCAGAGTCTCAACATGTGCCCTGTGTAGAGTGCCATGGTGTCATCACAGCTCACAGCAACCTCAAACTCTTAGGCTCATGTGATCCTCCTGCCTCAGCCTCCCAAGTAGCTGGGACTGTAGGCACCCATCACAACACTGGATGGTTTTTCTATTTTTAGTAGAGACTGGATCTTGCTCAGGTTGGTCTCAAACTCCTGAATTCAAGCAATCCACCCGCCTTAGCCTCCTAAAGTGTTAGGATTACAGGAACCAGGCCTGGCTGGAGAGATGAAGTTTTAAAGAGTTAGTTTTATGATAAAGCTGATTGGGGAACATGGTGATCTGTTACCAAGTAGGTCTGCTAATCTGCTAATCTGCCCTTAGGGCAACTTAATTCATCACAGCTGCAGATCACCCCCTCTCAGGAGGGTCACCCCACATGCATCCTGAGGGGGTCAGCTCAGAGCTGCAGGTGGCTGGGCTCCACCTGCTCAGTACTCAGTGTTACCAGTCAGGCAGGCCGCCGCTGCCACAGGAAGGGATGACAGACAGAGGCCTGCTGTGGTCACTCTGACCCACAGACACAGGCCCTCCTGGAGGATCCACACCACCACGAGCATTAGTACAGTGACATAAAGGGCCTTGTTCTTCAAATTGGATGGACAGACAAATGGCTGTGGAATCTCTGTGGCTTCTTCTGTGACATTCTATAAGAGGAACTATGATGGGGCATGAGGCACCCCCTCAGGGGAAGAGGACTGAGAAATGCCATGGTGGCACACAGCCAGGCTGACCCAGCAGCAGCTCCAAGGGACAGAGGGGAGCTGTGAGCAGAAGGAGGAAAGACCATTGTCCCATCACCTCTCTGGACTGTCCCCTCCTTTCTCCTCTCCATCCTGCCTCTGCAACTCCCCACAATGAGTAAAATTAATGGACACTTTCATTCTGAATCTCTTTTTTTGCCCCAGCCTGCGGGGCTAGTTCAGCAGGGATCTAGGATATGGAGGGATGAGAGAGTGGAAGAAGGGAACAAGAGGCACGAAGAATGGGGAGCAAGACAGGATTCTGATCAAACTCCCCCAAAACTTTATTTTTTAACAGCTATTTAAACACAAGCGGAGGGGGGAGGTGTGCTCGGGGGTATGAGAGGGTGGGGAATT